>CAVNYN010273957.1:0-26643 GCA_963692815.1 Nyctanthes arbor-tristis
TGAAGTTTGAATTCAAGTTCGTATATATGGTTAAAATGTAGCCTTCGCTCTTAATTTTAACATATGTTTGTTGAAGTTTATATGAAAATGGAAAAGTTTGAGTTAGCATATATATCTAGTTAAGATGTAGTTGTGTAAAATTTTCATGAAAATTGCCATTGGTGAGTAAAAGAATAGTATGTTTTTAATTGTCATTGTTGAATAGTCAAAATATTTACTTATTTTTCTTTATACTTATTGACCATAAGTCACGGCTCATTTGATGTTTTGTTTTGAATTGTAGATATGCTTTCATATGCACGGTGATTTTACACAAGTATGAGAGGTTGAAGACCGCAATTACTTGACCGACCACTTTGTTCAAAACTACAAGAACATGAGTAAATGTTTAACATTGTTGATTGGAGGCTAAGGTTTGCCACAAGTTAATTTAGTTTTAATTGACTCAAGGGTTTTTTCTTAGTTGGCTTGGTTTTGTATTTGTGAATTATGAGTCTCAATAAATTTGGGATTGTAAGTTATAAGACAATGATACAATTATGAATATAAGAATTTACGGTTGATAAATGTACCATTTTTTTTATTTATTTAAAAAGACCTATTGGGGCGACAAAAATGGCCCCTATATTTTTTTTTTACAAAATACTATGCCTTGTCTCCCCTATATCACTACTATAAGCAACGACTTTATCGTTGCCATTGGTCAGAATCTACTGAGGCGACAAAGTCGTTACAGTATATCAACTTATGCGGGGCTTTAGAGGCGACGCATTTGGGGGCGACCTGGTGTCTATAGGGCGACATATGGATGTGTAGGGGCGACAAAAGTCGCCTCAGTTGGCCTTTTTCCTTGTAGTGATATAATGAATCAATAACTTATCACTTTGAGCATATTATTATGATTCTTTTTGATACAGCATGTTATTGTTGTTGTTGTTGCTGTTGTTGTTAGATACTACAATGTTTCCCGTATCTATTAATTTATAACTAGTTGCACGGGAGAACCAAAAAAAAAAAAGTTAAAAAGTAAGGAAAAAAACACTTATAAATCTTAGATTGGTCCTAACTACAAACTAAAATACTTAGAACTTTAACTAATCAAATTCATATGAATGTAGAAATTGAAATAGAAAATAAGTAGAAATTACCAAAGAACAACAATTTACTATTGAGGAATACTTACAAAGAATTCTCATTCATATTCCTTTGTATATAAGCAAAGGAATTTACATGAATATAATACCCAACTATTAAAAAGGAAATATACCTGCAAAATCAATAAAGAATAACGAAATTAAAATAATTGAAATCTGGAAGGGTAAATTACATAGAAATAGTGCAAAACATACCAGGAAAATGAATTGAATATTTATCAATTCTCCCAACACTCAACAGCAAAGAGTCGTCTATAGCATTCCAACTAAGTTTGACCATACGACCAACAAAAAAATTACTATGAAAGAATTAATAATTGTGATAATGATAAATTGACAAAAATAAAGGAGGAGAAATAAAAAAGATAATATTTAGAAGAATACCTGGAGCATGAATAAAGGAGGAGAACTTTAGTGTAGTAGAGGGTAAAAAACCCCTGTGCAATTGATCATAATGGCAGAGGAAGGACACTACATATATAAATTAATGTTTTGAATTGCAGCAAATACCTCATTGAATAAGTTGAGAAGTCAAGCAAGAAGATCACTCTAGAAATACATAAAGATCAATAACTCAGTATGACGGAGGCAAGGCATGAGATAAATTAATGGCCAAGAATGAATCTCCAGTTCTTGTGAAGTCTGTGAACCAAACTCCTCAGGCCCTTTTGTGTCTCGGCCCAATTCCTTGAGTTCGGCCCATGGATGTCTGCTTTAACTCTCAGCCGTTGGATCATCAAGAATGATCCCAGCCGTTGCATAGGGGTATATATTGTATCTAGGGTTAGAGCCTTTCAGTTAAGTTGTACGCGTCTTCATTCTTTACAGCCTTGGTCTCTCACTGTAAATAGCTAGGGTTCTTTCGTCTTTAGGTGACATTTCCCTTTGTGTGCAATCTCTGCCTGTGAGATCCCTGTTGTTTCAAGTGGTGAGTATCGTAGTGAGGTGCGATCCTTGTAATTAGTTGGATGGGGTTTGACATTTCTGGCTTAGCAGAGACACGGTCTGTATAATTCGTTTCAACCTTTGCTCTAGTGGAACCGGGACTTTTTGTTGGCAAAGCCTCACCGGTTGACGTATCCCAAGATTTCTTGGGTGAACAGCCGTCCCTCTTTTAGGAGGGCAAACCATATCGCAGTGTTCTATTTTGTTCTTTTATTTTCTATTTTTGTTCCTGAATTCACACTAATTCTTGGGAGGTTTTTTTTGTGTTTTCTGCAAGAGTGAACCCAGTAAATATAAAAACTGGTATTAGAGCTTTGGACGATTGGGTGATTGGATTGGGTTTTTCGCTCTACTGATTTCTACGGATTCTGTGATTTTCATCACAGTAAAGTAAGTGACCTCTGTTAACTTTCTTGGTGGGGTTTTATACTGCCTTGTGGCGACTACTGTAAAAGAATGGATTCTGGCTTTTTACTGTGTTTCATGTATAAAGTGCTTGGTTCTTTATCTTTGTGGCTCGTTTAACTTTGTTTTGGGTTCAGCACTGTGAATACTTAGTCTCTTAGTCTCTATTGTTGAGTTCCTATTTCTAATTGTTATAACTATCATCATTTTGGTTAGATTCGTCACTACACCAAAAGGACCCTTGACCTGAGATCACGAGTCTCACGGAAACCTGAGATCGGTGTAGGGAGTAGGCATACTGCATTTGTTCTGGGATTGTTTATGTGTGGTCCCTTGGTGGTAAATTGCCACCACTTTTTTTCATCTTGAGCTTTTAATGGGAAAGGGGACTTTCCCATTTGGCAACAGAAGATAAGGGCTATCCTTGTGCAACAGAAAGTTGCCAAGGCAATAGATAATACTTACCTTGCTGATTTTACCTCGGGAATAATTAAGGACGTGGATGATCTTGCATATACTTTTATAATTCTGCATTTATCTGATTCTGTGATAAGGAAAGTTGGAAAACAGAAAAGTACATATATGTTGTAGCAAGTCCTAGAATAGAATTACCTTGAAAGATCTTTGAATAATAAGATGTTCTTACTTGAAAGGTTTTTCAGTTTTAAGATTGATCCAACTAAAGAATTGGATGAGAGTGATGCCTTTAATTAATTGCTGCAAGACATAAAAAATTCTGGGGATAAAACTATTGATGAGTATAAAGCCATTGTTCTCTTGGGTGCTATACTTGAGGCATATAAAGATGTTAAGTCTGCTATTAAATATGGTAGATCTGAAGTTGACTTAGATGTGGTTATAGGTGCCTTAAGAAGTAAAGAAGTTGAACTTAAAGCTGAAAGAGAACATAAATCTATGGGGGAAGGGTACATGGTAAAGTATAAGTCACAGAATAAAAACAACTATAAGAATAGTAAGTCGGAAAAAGGAAAAGATGGTCATCAGAATAAAAAGAAACACAAGAAAAATAATTCTAAGAATAAGGATAAGAGCAAGGGAATGAACTGCTATGGCTGTGGTCAAACTGGTCACTACATTAAAGATTGCACTAGGATAAATGGTTTGCTTGCCCAGTTGTATAAGTTCCCTGATCAAGCTAATAAAGTCTGACACTGTGGATGTGTATGTGACTATACATGATCATTTATATGCTTCTGATGTGAGTCAAGTAGAAAATCTACATGTTGTATCCAAGTGGTTGCTTAATTCTGGTTGCACAAATCACCTCACTCCACACAAACACCTCTTCAAAAATTATTCTAAAGTTGAATATGACACTGTTACTATGGCCAATGATGTGGTTTCTGAAGTTGTTGGAATTGGTGATATCTCTTTAGAATTTGATTTTGGTTTTGTGTATACCTTTAAAGATGTTAGGCATGTTCCTGATCTAGGAAAGAATTTACTTTCTGTGGCATGTATTGAAGATGATGGTTTTGAAGTGGGTTTGGGGGTGGTTGCATTAATGTGGTGAAAGATGGTCGGTTTGCGTTTAAAGCTTCTAAGCTAGGGAAGCTATATGTCTGCACTGCCAATCCAGTGACAAAATACTTTGTAGCACTGAAAACTGCTCCAGAGGATGCCACTTTGTTGTGGCACAAGAGACTTGCACATATCAGTGTACAGGGTCTAAAAATTTTTTTTGGGAAAAATTCAAATCTCTGATATTCCATTTTGTGAAACCTGTGTTTTTGGAAAATAGAAAAGAAATAAGTTTTCTTCAAGTATTCAAAAGTCTCTATCCATTTTAGATTATGGTCATACTGATTTATGGGGACCCTCTAGTGTTCCCACCCATGGGGGAAACATTTATTTTCTGTCTATAATAGATTATTACTCTAGAAAAGTTTGAATATATTTTCTGAAACAATAGTCAGAAACTTTTGAAAAATTGAAGGAATGGAAAATACTTGTTGAAAACCAAACTGACAGAAAACTAAAGTATTTAAGAATTCATAATGGCTTAGAGTTTTGTAATAAGAATTTTGAACTATTTTGTAAACAAAATGAAATAAAAGGCATAAAACAGTCCCTTACACCCTTCAACAAAAGGGTATTGCTAAGAGGTTGAATAGGACTCTTTTGAATAGAGTCAGATGTATGCTGAGTTCGTCTGGGATTCCCAAGCCATTTTGGGGAGAAACTTTAAAAACTGCTTGTTACCTTGTTAATAAAACTCCTTTTGTGGCTCTTGATGGAAAAGTTCCTGATGAAATGTGGCATAGCAAACCTGTTTCATATTCCGATCTGAAAATATTTGGGTATGCTGCATATTCTCATAATAGGGGTGACAAGCTAGATCCTAGGTCACTGAAGTGTGTGTTTTTGGGGTATGAGGAAGGAGTTAAACGGTACAGACTTTGAGTTAAGGGTCAAACTAGCATTAAAATAATTGTTAGTAGAAATGTTACATTTGATGAATCTGTTATGCCATGTTTACTTAGGTCTGTGCCTACTGCTGTGAATCTTGACTTCTTCTAAATTGCTTGGAAATTATGATTTCTTGATTAGTCCTCCTATTGAGGTGGGGGATACCCCATGCGAGGTGAAGGAAACTCCTGATGAAATGGATGGTATTCCCATTGAGGTGGAGGAGCCTGTGTCTGATTCAGAAGTTCATGGTGATTCTCATGGGTGTAGTAATAGTTAAGACTTTTGAAGACATTTTTTCTTTATATTTTACACATAAAGTCTCCAAAAGTCCCAAAATTTAAGAAATTTCACAAAATTCTAGTAAGTTTGAATACCTTGGTGACTTTTAAAGACTTTTTAAAAGTTTTAAAAAGTCTCAATTAACGCACCAAGATTTTTAAAGAGTCCTAAAAAGTCTAAATTGAATACTTCATAATTTTATAAATCCTCAAAAGTCTTCAAATGTCCCAAATGAATACACCATCATATAATATATAATACAAAAGTTTTTTATTGGATTTGAATTCTCAATTGTAGTTTTCCTGCCTATAATTTTGCTCACCTCATCATGATATTGCACAATAATTTGGGCAAGGTTATAATGATGTTGCACAATGATTTGGGCCGGATTACTACCTCTGCATATGGTGCCCTAATTAGTTTATTTTTTATTTTATTTATTTAATTTATGAAAGCATAGTAATTCCCGAGAATTATTATGCTTTCATATTTTTTCTCTTATCCCTTCAATCTTTGCATAATTTTCAAAATTCATTCCATAATTCCTTCCCTTCTAAAATCACAAAATTTTATCTTCATATAATTTTTAAATTTTCCTTTCTTTGAGTCCTTGAACAAACCCCAAAAAATGTCAATTTTCTATTATTACTATTTATATTATTATTATTATTAGTATTTATTATTATTTAGCGTCGTAGATTATATGGAAATCATAAAGTTGAATCAAATTATCTCGAAATCGTGACAGTTTACGTAACACTTTTATGTGTTGTACGGGTGTAGTGACTATATATATCTATGTATCATGACGAGGTTGCTACAAGGTACGGGGCATTACGTTTTAAATATTGTTCCTTACTGTTGTTCCAATTAGGTAAACTTTTTTAAATTATTGTCTACAAAAATTTTACATTGATACTTGCTATGTATAAAATTCTAGATCCGTAAATGAAAAAAAAAACTATTTTTTTGTTAAAGAAATTAAAACTCAATCATTATTGATCTCCATGATCGACTTTCTTAATGAAAGTCTTTCAAATATAGAACAATTTAGAATTAGTGTAGTTTTATTAATATACAAGTTTTGTCAACGCAAAATTAACTCACTAATCTAGATAATGCAAAAAAAAGAAATTCTTACATTAAAATGAAATTAAAAAAAATTGAAAAACTTATAAGCCTTATTTTTGAGTTTTAAAATTTAAACTTTTCTTATTTGGATATTTATCATGAGTTTTCAATAATTTTTATTTGTTTATTAGTTTTTTATATTCTTTTTTTTTATTTTAGTTTGCTCATTTCTTCTTTTTTTTAGCATTTATATATAATTATGAGTTTTTATAATTTTTTATTATCCATTACCGATGTTAATTTGATGGCGAGTAAGTGTTCAATTTCTTATTATAGATTAGTATTTTCTTAAAATTATTCTTCCCACTACTGAATTATTTAAAAAATGGAGGCATTATAATTGTCTGGTATTATCACTATTTATTTATTATTTATCTTTGTTTGATTTTCAAAATTTCCTTCCCAGAATTCTTGATAATATGAAAACCAAAATTTATTTCAAAATAACTTGAAAATATTATAAATGGAAACTTAGTTCATAATAATAACCTAGAGCAAATCAACTGATTTATTCTCTCTTTTTTTGTGCAATAAAAATGAATTATTTGTTGCAATTTATGTAATGATTTTTTTTATATGAAACATTCGGAATTTATCTCCTCATGTAATGTGCAGGTTGAATACTAATTTGTTGATATTTTAATTTGACAAAGATGATAATGAATTTTAGCGAAAATTTTGTGAACAAAGAGACATGAAATCCACAAGAAGAAAATGAGCTGCACAAAAAAGTTACTCCACCCATTCCGATTAACTGATCTTTTTTTCTTTTTAGGATGTCCCACACATATGGTCTCTCTTTATATTAAAAGGTCTAACTTGCATTTCTTCACGCTCTTCCGATCTTATTTAATATTTTAATTATAACTACAAATTTTAGATTTTACTCATAAAAAGGGTACGTTAGGAGGGTACTTTCTCATGAGTATGAAATTTTTTGTTTGAATAGGTATCGATTGAATACGGGTATGTACATGCCTGATACGTATTACTAGACTGTTAGCTAATAATATGAAATAAGTTAGATGATTTAACAGTAAAATATAGTAAAATATTAATCAAGTATATAAACAGGTAACTATTAATATAGTATTAATAAAACATTAATTTAATGAGTCAAATACTAAATTAAAATTGTATATATATTATTTTTGTTACGCAAATCTGATAATACGTCTTTGTCCAATATTTTATAAGGCGGGTCATGGGGCTGGGTGGGACGCCACCATGGCCCACGAAATGACTGATGAATTTTTTTACCTTTCAATTAATGTTATATACAACTCATTATTAATTGATGAATGTAGAATAAAATAAAACTTTATTTAGAATTTTAAAATTCCCAACATTAACTAATATAATAACATTATTCTTTCAATTTGACAGAAAAATCCTTTCAAAAAAATAATATAATAAAAGTAAATAAATTGGCACAGCTCTTCCGATCTCGATTGGTCAAATTGTCATCTCTAATAATTTCTATACATTTTTAGAATTAAAATTATTAAAAATAAAGAAAATGCTTAGTGAGTCACGAGTCTATGGGACGGGTCCAACCTGACCTGTACCCGCCCTAGACCCACGACGGGGTAGACAATATTGCCTCATACCCGTCTTTTTGCCCTGATTAGGCGTGGCAGATCAATCTTATTAGGGGCATGTCTTCACGAGTTTATGGGTCAATGTATCAAATTTTTATCTCTAATTATTTGACTGTTAATTATTACAATTTTATATAGGTTGGACGTGTGAACTTGCACGACATATTTGGATGAGACCAGAATTATGAACTCAGGTATTTTACTACGAATATCTCATGGTGAATTGTAATTCTCATATCAATTCATAATTTTATACAATCCAGCTGGCATATTGTACTTTATTTATGACATGATGTCCACACTCATATGTCAATTTTAATATGAATGTACACTATAACTCTACCTGTGCAACGCACGGGTGAAAAAAAATCTAGTCCTATATTAAAATTAATAGATTTCCGTTGGATAAGGACGTAGCCCCTTTATTAAATTTTGATTAACAATATCCAAGATAGATCGATTAGAAAATTTGGAAAAAATTGAGACATGAATAAATATTTAGCAATAACTAGAACGAAAAAATAAATTTAGCAAAAGCCTTTTAAAAAAAATACCGTACTCGAATGCAATTATAATTATGCATGTTAGTCTCGTACATAATTTAGAACCGACTCATTTAGTAATAGAGTTTTTGTATAAGATGACATTAAAGAGATCGGAAGAGCACACGTCTAGTTATAGTTAATTTAAAAAATAAAACCGGTCATTAAAAAATTGAGGTTGCCAGCAATCACAAATTAAAGTTTAATTATGGATTTCGATAGAATGTATTTTTTGGTTCGGAATTAAGCGAATTAATTGGAGATGAATTTGGTAAATACATACTTTTTAAGTGGATTAGAAGATGTAAATTTGTGATTATCTAGACTCTAGTCAGGATGTATCCTGCTTAGAAACGTTTATTAGTGTGAAGTGTAATGCGACCTAGATGTGTCTAGTTCGGGTATGAATGCGAAAAATAAAAACACCAGAATGATGACGTAGAAACCCAACTAGGAAAAATTGTGAGCATCTTTGTCACGGGACAAACAAATTCACTAATTATGAGGTGAGTTTAGTAAAGAGAAAGAATAAAACATGCTATCACAATAGACACTAAATAATCAAAAGGTAAACTTATAAAGACTCCATCTTTACGCCTTTTGACATGAGACAACTCCTGTTGCTCCTTCTTTCTCCTGCGCACCTCACGGAATGTCCATCAAGCTCCTAGAGATCTCACGCACTCATCTTGCGATGACTTGACCTCCTAAACTACTTGAGCCTCCTGTGAATATGTCCCTCGCAGCAATGTGGTCGCCTACCACGTACTTGAAGGGATGCCGAACAACATAAAGCGTGAAGTTTGATTTGCAAGTATAAAACTCGCTAAGCTTGGCTGTGTGTTTTCCTTTGGTCAAGTTCTTGAAGTTTAATCAATAATGCGCAACTCGTCCATCAACTTCATTCTCGGTTTTGTTGTTTAGAGTACACAAAAGGACTCTTGAAAAGTAGGCTCTACCGAGATGTCCTTGATGCTCGACCTACATGAGATTAAATAGAATTGGTCTTTGATTTCTTGCGCAAGCCAAGAATTAAAGAAACCAAATCAAAGACAACACGAAATAAGGAAAAGTTAGATTAGCAATATACCATAAACTCGAACTTACCTAATTCTAGTTGAACTCTACATGCGCAAATATTAACCTAGTTATACAAGGTAAATACTAGACAACCTAAACTAGAAAACATTTGAACTTTGCATGTGAATAGAATCATTGTGCCTTAAGACAAGTACACACGCCACAACTTATCTTTCGGCCCAAGACAACTTAAATGTGCATGCTGAAAATTATATCATACGTGAATGCAAGTCATGAAAAAAATCGTCTAACAATACTTAAAACAATATTTGACACTTAGACAAAAATTAGAAATGTCAAGATACAAGAATTTTCATACTAACAGAAGAAATAGAATTTTTTTAAAAAAAATAAGAATAGAGGCTGATCATTAAAAATGAGGAGGAAAAGTTGACATTAATTGCCAAAAGTACTTGTGTTACATATAATAAAGATATTAATTTGATTAAATTAATTATAGATAACAATGATCAATTATCAAAATTAATCAATACTTAAAACAATATTTGACACTTAGACAAAAATTATGAATGTCAAGATGTAAGAATTTTCGTACTAATAGAAGAAATAGAATTTTTTTTTTAAATAATAAGAATAGAGGCTGATCATTAAAAATGAGGAGGAAAAGTTGACATTAATTGCCAAAAGTACTTGTGTTAAAAATATTAGTAAATAGAACCCTTCGCATAAATAATAAAGATATTAATTTGATTAAATTAATCTATATATAATCAGATTAGCATGTGGTACATTTGTACTGTAATTTTTCCGTCAAAATTGTTTCAAGTGAAGATATTTTAGATATTTTTTACATGTTAGGTAAATTATGCGGTGCATTATAAATTAATATTTCTCTATTTTTTCAATTGGTTTGAAATTATGATACTTATCTATTCTTATCTTCAAATATTTTGATTAAATATTTTGTTAGATGTATCTTATCTTCTTAAATATTTTGTTGGATTAATTTATATTCAATGTTTTTTGATTTTTTAATTAAGATTTTTTTTAATATGCATATATTATCTAAGAAGTATTTCGTAATTTGTATTAAACTATTTAATCTTTAGCTGATGCATTAATTTTTAATTATTATTTATATGCTTTTAAATCATACGTTACTTCTTTTGTATATGACAAATATAGTTTAATTAATATTTTATAGTTTGCAAAATTCACAGTATAGTCACGGAAAAAAATAAAATGTTTAATTTCTTGAGATATAAAAATGACAAGGGGTTGGGTTGGGATCGGGTATGCTATAACCGTTAATGTACATATCAATTTTTTTCCTCGTCAATTTTTTTCCTCATCCCTACTTAAATCAGAGTTGAGTCAGGAAAGGGTTAGTACATGTAATTCATATTATCCATTTCCGATCTCAATTTAAATATTTTTATATATTTCTATTTTCATTTTTTGTTTATTAAATAGTATTCTAAACATTAAAATTACAGTTGAAATTACTGAGTTTTCTTGATAAGTTTTATCAACTTTTTACTTTTTAAACCATTAGAGTTTGTAGTAAATATTTTTATTTTTGTCCAAAAAAGGTAAATGGGTCAGGTATGAGTAAAAATTATCATACCCTTTTTCGGTACATTGTTAAGTCAGGTCATTTTTTTCTCATCCCCAACCGAATTACCTATTTAGTCGGCTACTCCCTATCTTAACAGGATTGGGTACCGCGTGTATTGAGTTTGCCGGGTCTTTTTGCAACTCTTATTAAAGTCACTTAATAGCATTCCATATCGAGTAAGCACATAGTAACTATTAGTTAACAGCAAGATAATCAAAACATTATAGTTCAATATGATTAATCATGCATTACTTAACATTTCATACTAATATTAGATATAATTTGATTTGGTATTTTTCCGTGCAACGCACAGATGATAATCTAGTTATAGATAACAATGATCAATTATCAAAATTAATCAAATTAACTCTGTTCCCACACAAAGAAATCAGGAAACATACAATAAAAAATTTAGAGTCGGCAAAATGTAAAAAACTCCAAAAGAAACAGGTAATGGATATTATATATATATATACTTTTAAAATTATTTTCTACATTGACATATTACATGGCATTGTTTCATTACAAATATAGATTCTAAAAGACTGCATAATAGCAGGAAAATAAAGATTAACATTACAAAAAAAATGAAGTTTAAGCATTAAAAAATATACTACGTTTGACTAAAGCACTGAACCCTGTAGCCCGAGTTTTTGTAAACCAAGAATCTATGTCCAACAAAGCAATGCCGCAATGGATGTAGAAACCAGCTACGCATCATGAAGGTGTGCATATATCTGGGAAACCAACACTGGAATGAAATAATTTCTGCCCATCACATTGAAGGTAAAATATTACCTCTTTAGCCAATAACAAAAGAATCCTACAACAATCAAAAGAGAATAAAAAGTGAAGACCTAAATTAAAAAGAAATTGCAAATAATAATAATAATCGTAATAATAATACTAATAAAATAAAAGAAGAGTTTAGGGAACAGAGAAGGGGAAGAGGGAGAATAAAAAGTTGGAAAGGAAGATACCTTGGCAACTCAAATGCAATGGCAGTGATGGACAATGACCCCAAATGCAATGGCTGTGATGGACAATGACCCATGAAACCAATAAACCATTGGTATCAGCTCCACATCATTTTAACTAAATATGCTACCACATGACTTTAAAGCCTCAATAAGCTATCACTGGAAATCAATGAAAGAGAACATATTAGGAACGTAAAAATTGTACAATTTGAAGCAACATCTAAAATAAAACAAATATAGAACAAACCTCTAATTAGATCCCTGATTTTGGCATGATTAATCCTCTACAAAAATGCTGTGTACAAATGTTTTCTATCAGCCAAGATAGAAAAAATATCAGAACTACCATTGCTCAACAATCTATCAGCCAAAAAATATATAAATCAGTAGTATCATGTACAGTATGAATAATGAAAATAAACTGGAAAAATTAAATAAAAAGAACAATAAATCAAATACAAACCTATTACGGAAATCCTCCATTTCCCGTATATACTCATTGATGATGACCTTCATAATATTATAAGAGTTGGACAATCTTGGTTCTGCTTCTACATACATGAAATAAATTATAACATATTAAAAATGAGATTGACTCATAAAGATCGGAAGAGCAAATAATTAAAAATAAATAAACCCAAAAAATTAAAATTAAAAACTTACCCCAGCTAATTTTAAGTCTGCATAGCTGAAGAATCATAATAACAGGTCCCGTGCGAGGAGTTGCCAAATACTGGTTTACTTTGTCAGCGTGCTCATTCCACAGCGTGCATGTTAGACTATCCTTCTTGAAATACACGAAGAACTTTTATTAGAAAATGTAATAAATCAACAATAAGTAACTGCCACAAGAAATTAGGGGTAGGATCCATTACGAATTAGGGTTCAAAAAGTAGAGAAGAAAGGTGGAAACCTACCAATAATACGTCTCTGAATCCAGACAGAAAAAATTCAGATACAAATTGAAATTGAAATAGTAGAATAAATCATGGATAAGGTAAGCATTCCTTACAAAAAAAAAAATCATCCCCAAAATTATGTTATTCATCCTAAAATTGTGTAGCAAAGGACTTATGAGGAGCAAACGGGTTTAGGAAAGAGAAATTATGAAGGAAACGGGTCCAAGAGTCAAAGAGTTATGAAGGAAGGAGAAATTATAAAGGAAAGAAAAGATGGGTCCAGAAATGGGAAAACGTGTTTCCGAGGCATGAGTTTTTTAAAAAAGTTGGAAAAAAGTGTGTGTGTGTGTATATATATATATGTAAAGTGATGTCAGCGATAACATCATCACATGTATCCTACAAACTCAGACAAAAGGCGGCAAAAAAATACCCACCACCTTACTCCTTTAATATATATATATATATATATATATATATAGAGAGAGATTGTAAATATTCCTAATCTATCAATCAATTTTCAAAACCATGATATCCCCCCAACATGGAAAGCGGTAAAAATTGTGTCTCAAATGAACTTGTATTCCCAACATTGCTATTATTTCTCATAAAAAATAAAAAATAAAAAATTGCTATTTGATAACATTTGAATGCTATAATTGTGTTTTGCATTAATAATTTCCATAACAATTCGAAATTTTGATCATTACTTTTTTTTAATTTTAATGATAATATAATTTATTTTGTCAATAAATTATGGCTAGGCATCGTATGGGTGTGACACTATCGCGTTTCATTATTTTCATATAATTGTCTTTTATTGTTTTAATAAATTAGGCATTATTGTTTAAGTCATTTGTTTTGGTTAGTACTTCTAATAGATAAGGAAAATTAATTTTATTCATATGTTGATTGATTTCAAATTTTTAAATATTGGAGAAAATATTTTCAAACTTTAATGGGGTATATTGTATTAAGTTATTAATTAAAGTTGTATACTAAATTGTAAACTTTAAAATCTGTTTTATTGATTTTAAAGTAGTAAAAATCAATTTAGAAAAAAAAGATTAATCTTATTATAGTTGTAATTTTATGATTATTATTCTCAATGAGATTATTATATTTTGATTCGTCATTCAAGGTTTATATTTAATACTGAGTTTCCTACTTCAATTTCTTATATTTTTGTTCATTTAGTTTCCCCATACAACGCACGGTTAAGACACTAGTACCCAAAAAAAAAAGAATTGAAGGAAACAATAAAGTGTCAGATAGATAGAGTTAGTCATGATGACAGTTCGTATGTCCAAATAAATTGGAGAAAAGTATCATCACTCATATATAAAAAGTGTGAATGAAGAAAAATCTTTTGATTTTTCATTTTGCTCTTGCACATTTTCCTTGGCATAAACCTATTAATTAATCTAGAGAAAAAAAATCTTTATTTTTCAATTAATACGAGTTACAAAAAAAAAATATCATTGTAAAATTATATTATTGATACTAGTGGTTGTTACGTGAGCGCACACAATTTGGCAGTGACTATGTTTTACAAATTTTAAATAACTTTACTAGTAACTATGTTTTTGAGAGAATATACTTAATAGTTAAATAATGTAATCCGAAGTGACAATATAACTAAAATCAGCACAAAGGTGCAGCCTTGTAATGGGAACTGAAAAAAAAAATTGAAATATAAAATGACGTTTTTTGTTTTTAATTCTGATTCTTCTATTATGGATCAAAGTGCAACAAATACATTGAAGAAACGAGAAGAAAATAAACAAATTAAATACTAAGAAAGGAGAATGCTATTTTGATTTTGAACAGTAGTTTAATCAAACATATATTTCCCCATGTAAATATATTGTGTTTGATTGCTAAGAGATCGGAAGAGCGTCTGGCTGTGCCCCTTATTGATGAAACTCGAGAGCTACTTTATTGCAACAAATATGGTTCGTGCCATCACATATATTTAGAGATGGGAATGAAATAGCACATTGTCTTGCTCTGCATTGCTACTCATGACTGTGACTTCTTTGGATAGTGTGTTTTGGCGTGATTGTATTCCTATTTGGATTGCTCATTGTACTTATCACGTGGCTGATTGATTAATAATATGATGATGAAAATTACCTTTCAAAAAAAAAAAAAAAAAGAAGGTAGAATTGTAATTCAACTCATCAAAAAGAAGTAAAAAAGAAGCATACGGAAGTACTAACCACTAAACTATATTGCCAAATGATGGCATTTTTTTTTTTTTTGAAGATAAAAGTTTAATTCTCATTACTCGAAAAGTCTGTCACAAGAACGGGGTACAACCAGGGGGCGGGTTATTCAGAATACAAAGAGATTGAAACTCACGAGCTCAACGTGGTAAACAATGAGCAGCACTATTACCTCACATGCTCATAAATTGCACTCTAAAGTTATTATAAGCTACCTTGAGCAATTCCTTACAATCTGAGACTATGACACCAAATTTTGATAAATCTTTCGGCCTTTATATAGCCTCAACTACCACTTTAGAATCCAATTCAATGCCCCATTGCAAGTAACCATGTTAAACCTTCCCTCAACTCTATACACTCCGCCACTTTCACCTCGCGTCAAAAATCCGTGTGTAGCTCTGCATGAAATGTCCTTGCTCATTACGAATAATCATCCCAATACCCACATAACCAATATCACTAAACAGGGCAGCGTCAATGTTACATTTTGTCCATCCCAAAATGTAGCTCTGCATGAAATCCACATGGCCCCTTGAAACTAGTTCCACAATCTTGACGCACCGCCCGCCAATCATGTAGATAGTTTAGTCTGTCATTGATCACCATTCGATGCATTCTATTAAGGCCTCTCCAAACCTTGTCATTACGGCGTCTCCATAAGGCCCAAGCAATCATTGAGACCCTCTCCATTTGCTCCTGAGTCAAAGTAAGGTAGAGGTGGAAAAAGAGTTTCTCCAAAGCTATTGTAATCACCATTTAGAAATTGAATACCCGCCAGCAACCAACACCTCTACACAAAAGAACACTCCGCCAAGCAGTGCAAAATTGTTTCAACTCCTTGATCACAAAAGATACACACCTCAGACAAATCTATTCCTTGGTGAACAAGCCTCTCCCGGGTCGGAAGACAATCTATGCATGATGGCCATATGAAAAGTTTAACCTTGGCCGGTATATTTAATCTCCAAATCTTGCTCCATTGACCTGGACGTCTAAAGGACTCATCATCACTTTGAGCATCCCTCGCCACCCGGTAACCAGACTTCACAATGTAGTCTCCCGTTCATCTAAAATGCCACACCAATCTGTCCGGCCTAGAGAAACTGACTATCGGGATTCGACTAATTTCCTCCGTGTCTCTACTAGTGAACAATTCTCTAATCGTATTCATATCCCATTCTCTTTGATCTCACTTGAAAAGGTTGCAAACCAAGAGATTTCTACCACCTTCCCCGGTAAAGTTTCTGCCCGAAACTGTGGCTTTTCCAAAATCCATGGATCCTCCCATATTCTAATAGTATTTCCATCTCCAATCCTCCATCAATAGCCTCTTCTCAACACCTCTTGGAAAGCCCATATACTTCTCCAAGTATAGCTCAGATTATACCCAACCATTGACGATAAGAAGTCGCCTCTAGGGAAATATTGTGCCTTTAGAACTTTGCTAGCTAATGCATCTGGTTCATTGATAAATTTCCAGCCTTGTTTAGCAAGCATAGCAAGGTTAAAAACCCTTAAGTTACAAAATCCCAATCCCCCGTTCTCTTGACGTTCACAAAGCTTTCCCCACCAGAGCCAATTTAGACTGCTCTTGCTATCCGAGCATTTTCCCCACCAATACGAGTTCATAAGACCCTGAAGTTCCTCACATAAAGAAGAAGGCAGAAGGAAAATTGACATGCAATATGATGGAATCGCTTGTGCCACGGATTTCACCAAATTTCACCAAAATCATTCTTCTAGTTTTAGGTAAGATTTTAGTACTCCAACCTTGTGTTTTCTTCCAAATTTTGTCCCGAAGGAAAGCTAAGACTTCCTTCTTCTTCCTTCCTATCAAAGAAGACAACCCAAATAGTTTCGAGTATTCAAATGGTCCCCGATACCAAGAACAACTGAAATTCTGCCCCTAACCACCTGTTGGACATTTAAGCTCATAGTGATGCCCGACTTTTCATAATTGACGGCTTGGACTGATGCTTCTTCATATTTCCTAAGAATACTCTTCATCTCACCAGCTTCTTCTTCATTTGCTCGGAAGAAAAAGAAGCTATCATCGGCAAACAATAGATGTGTGACACTAGGAGCCGACCAAGCCACTCTATAGCCGTGTATCATGCCATTTGTCTTAGAATCATGGATTAGAGCTGATAATCCTTCAGTGCACAGAAGAAATGGGTATGGTGACAGCGGATCCCCTTGCCTTAAACTCCTTCTCAGAACAATCGGACCCACCTCTTAACCATTAACCAAAGCCGAGTAGCGAACCGATGTAACACAGAGCATGATAAGGCCCACCCAATCTTGAGAAAACCTCGTCCGGATCATAATTATATTTAAGGACTCCCAGCTAACTCTATTATATGCCTTACTGATGTCAATCTTAGTGGCAACAATCCCACATTTTCCTGTCTTCTTTTTCTTCATGTAATGCATAATCTCAAAGGCCACCAACATATTATCTGTAATGGCACGTCCAGGAATAAAGGCATACTGGAACTTTGGGATAATACCTGGCAATAACGTCTTAAGTCGGTTAGCTAACACCTTGGACATAATCTTGTATAGCACATTGCAAAGGGAAATCGGCCTAAAGTCTTTCATAGACTCTGGATTGTCACACTTTGGGATCAAAACTATATTAGTATCATTAAGAGAAGTAGGGAAGAATTTACCTTCCAGCCACTAGGAACACTGATGAGCAATGCGATCACCAATAGTCAGCCAAGCTTTTTGATAAAAAGTCGCGTTGATCCCATCTGGGCCTGAAGATTTGTCCGGATGCATTTAAAATAAAGCTCGCTGAAATTCCTCCAGAGTGAAAGGAGCTGAAAAAAATTCATTATCTTCATCTAATGCCTGCCTGCTTACACAATTTAAGACAATCTCCAACTGACTAGCAGCTTCCTTAAACAAGTTATCAAAGTACCCCTTGGCTACCTTTTGAATTCCTTCCTCATCCTCAAAGACAGTGCCGTCTCCATCCGTGAGACATTGAATTCGATTACGTTACTTCCTCTCAGTGGCTTTTGCATGGAAGTACTTTGTATTAGCATCTCCACCCGAAGACAGTGTACTTTTGCCCTTTGTCTCCTGTATTCTTCTTCTTGAAGAAGAATGTTTCCCAATTCTGCTCTCTTAGCACGGTATTCCTCAGCCCTTCTATCATCCGTATGTTGCCTAAGTCTTTCAATGTCATTATTGAGTTGAGCAGTGTGAGCCTTGAAATCTCTTTTTCTTGCGCCACCCCAAGTCACAACTCCTTCAAGCTTGTTGCCAACATACTTTGCATCTCATGTCGGCGGTTCTATCTAGTATACTACAAAATTTGTCTTCAAAACCTAGCTCTTTTAACCATATATTCTCAAACCTGTATCTTCTCTGTTGGGAGGAATGATTCTGACCATTAGTCACTAAGAGCAAAGGAGAGTGATCCGAAACCAGAGCCACAAGGTTGTACAAGGTAGCCTCTTGAAACTGCTGCAGCCATGAAGATATAGCTAAGGCCCTCTCCAATTTCTCTTGAACCCAGTTTGTCGTACCCCTACCTCTTTCCCATGTAATTAAACTGATGGCCAACCAAAGGTAAGTCTGTAAGACCACAGTCCGTCACTGCTTTTCTGAATCCTTGTAAAAGATAATTTGGGTGATCCCTTTCTCCAACTTTGTCAAATGAATAGAGGAGATATTAAAATATCCAATGCAACACCACGGTAAGGCTGAAAGTCCGTGGAGATGACGGAGTAATTCCCAAGAATGGTGACGTCTATTCTGTTTGGAAAAACCATAAAAACCGGAAAGGCGCCAACATCCTTTATCTTTGTAAGAAATTATGAGATCAATATGGTTAGACGAATAACATGAAACAGAACGTTCTTTATTATTTCTCCAAAAAATAGCCAAACCACCACTACGACCTTCATGGTCAATAAATAATGCACCCGCAAATTTAATTCTCACTCGAATAGCTTCTATACTACTAGCATAAACTAAAGTTTCAGAAAGGAAAATAACATCAGGCTAGCAAGACGAAATAATCTCGCAAAAAGCAGCAACTGCGCGGGAATTGCCAAGTCCCCGATAGTTCCAACTTAAGAGCTTCATTGGTCCCGGTAGACCTGGTAACCAGAACCTACCGTCTTCAAGTCTTTTTGCCCATCATCTTGAATTGTAGAGTCCAAGACTACTAACTGACCTTTGCCTTTATTCAGATCCAACCCACGCCTTCTTTTCCTTTCCCCAGCTTCTTTGGACCCAGCCAAATGATGGCTTTTAGTTGTGCATCTTTCATCAACATTAACTGCTTTTATGTACTTTGAGTTTACTATATATAACTTGTTATTAATAGTATATATTAAAGTTATGTTTTGTATGTGAGTTGAGATTAATTAATATCATTCATCTACTAGTCAAATATCATATATGACGGGAAAAAAAAGAAAAAGAACTCTTGGCTAGTTAAAATTTCACCCCCCCCCCCTCAAACACACACTACTATAGAAAAACCCAATAAGCGTCGGTTGTACACATAAATACGCGTCGATTGTCATGGGGACGCCTATGTCAACGACGTATAATGTAAAGGTAAAAGCGTCTATTGTTAGTCGACGCCTAAAGGTAACAATAGGCGTCGATTGTTTAAAAAAACCGACGCCTAAAGTCAATTTTAATAAAAAAATATATGTACAATAGGTGTCAGTTGTAGAGCTACAACCGATGCCTATTGTATTTTTTTAAAAAAATAATAATAATAATAAAATAAATTTTTATGGCCCTCCTCTACAACCGACGCCCATTTTATTTTAAGAAATATTTTTTTTTTTTAAAGATACACCTTAAACCTAAAGGTTCTTTGTATGATTAAATTAAATAGAATTGCAACATTTTCATAAAATTGATATTAAACTGCAACTTTACACATTTGAAATTCAATTCTACAAGTCCAATCATTACATACCACAAATTTGATGATTTGAATCAGAGATTTCAAATAAAAAAATTACATGTCATATAAGTACTATGCAATGACATAAAAAATAGTTAATATAATTACATAATTGGAATTGCTTCGCGTACTCCTCCACATCGTGGCGAAGTTTTGCAATCTTGCATTAGATAGAAGCAGTGGACTGCATTGCAGCCAAGAAGTCCTTCAACTTTGTCCCTGCGTAAAATGGCAGAAGGAAATAAAGAGAAGAAAGATGTAAAAATCAAAATAAACTAGATTTATAGGGTATTTGGTGATGCTCCAGATAGTAAAAATCTCATCAATTGCAGGACATATCAGCAAGAGTCCATCAAAGTCTAAAACAAGCAAACCAGTTCACCCAACACTTAAAAATGTGTTTTAAATCAGTGATAAACAAGCCACAGCCACCTGTGACGTCCCGACCGTCTTAATTATTTCCACTCATATTAATCAAGATAATTTTACCGACATCAATCGAGGTAAGTTAAGTAGTTAGTTAGAGTTAGATGCTAACTTAGAATAGAGGTTTAACAACTATACAGCTATAAGAGGATTTTGTTTAAGTGGTAAATAAAACAAAACAAAAAGGAGAAGAGATAAAACAAAGAAATAAGCAAATAAAATCAGCATTTAGCTAAGATTACAGCTGGGGCCAGGTGGTGGAAATTTTCAGCCAAGATAAGATATAGTTGGGCCCATTTAAAGACTACGCAATCCTAACTCTTGTTCACACTTCACTTGAGACCTACAAGACAAGGAGGGGACGTGCTAGAGAGGGAAGAACATGGGATAAATTCTCCTTTCTGTAGAAATCAGCAGCAGAACCAAAAGATCCAGAAGGAAAGAAAAGGAAAGAAATAACAGACGCAAGCCTCTTGTTGTCTCTAAGCTTGAGTTGTTGCATAAGGTAATGATCTTAAATATGGCCTGAATTCCTATCAAGAACAATCAAGGAGAGAACTTAGAAATATTGTAAGAAGGGGAGTAGTTAAGGTAGGAAGTGGGGAAACAGTCTTCAAGGTGTGAAAGATTAAGAAAAGGGCTGTACTAATCTGATTTTTTTTTTTTTTTTGTTTTCCCTTCAAATCCAGCAATCAAAGTGTGGCTGAAGTCATATAAGTCTGATAAATAGTGGAAGGTTAGCAAGGAGGCAGCAAACTAAGTTTGAAGATTGGCTACATGTGAATTGTTTTGAAATTATTTCTTGATTTTGTATTGATGGCAGCTCTAGTGACGGGAAATTTCATGTTTATTACCACGTGTTCTCTTCTTATGATGGCTGGTTGTGCTGGAAATGGTAAAGTATTTGAAGTGTATATATATGGTGCAAAGATGAGTTAGAGGATGGCTTATGACCAATTGAGTAGAGAACATGATTTGTCTTTTGTCGACTAGTATAGATATCAAAGCAAGAGACTTAAATACATAAGAAGATTAGCCATCATATTTTCATATAGCATTTGACTTAGATTACTTCAATTAAGTAGCATCTAAATTGGATGATTTCATGAATAACAGGAAGTAGCGAAGAGATAGGAGCTGCTTACAGGCCGAACTAGATCGCATGCACTAATGCTTTGTGAGTGGAAAAGCTTTTTACTCTTAAGCAAATGAAAAATTACTTATGCTACTATGTTATATGATCTTGATGAGAACTTTTACTTAAGTTATGTGATTCTTATGAATTTCTTATATGATCTTGAGTTTAAAGGATGTTGAAATGATTGATGAAGTTTTGAAATGCTACATTGGAAACAAGAGTGAAAATTGTGATATGTTTTGGAATCTTTCCATCTAGTGCCCAATGATTTGAGATATTGAGAAACACTCTGTTCCCGGAGGGTGCCGTTGGCCCGTGCTCGGAGTCACCAATGACGAAAGGGGCCATTGGCCCATGTTTAGGGCTACCATTCACAGAGGGGGCCATAGGCACGGGTTCAGAAGTGTGATATTACACGCGCATGATCAGATTTCAGTTAGCTTAGGGGTAATTTTGGTTGGATTTCATTTTATATATTGTAGAGTTTTGAGCTATAGATTTGATCCTTGAAGATGATATGATATTTATTTCAGCTCATATTTTCCAGTTATAATGTTTCAAATTGCTTTTCTCAGTTGTTACCTTCGACTATTAAATGATTTGATCATGTTATTTCAATATATTTGTATAACCGAAAAAGCATAGTCATTTTCAAATTCTCCACTCACTGAGCGTATTAGCTCATACAATTTCAAATGATTTCTCTTAACAGGTAGCAAGTTAAGATTTTTGGCAACTTTTGGATCTCAGCCTGTGTTTTTTGAAGACAAAGTCATGTAATCGTACTTTGTATGAGCCACCTCATTGGCATGCATATATTAGTTTTGTTACAAGTTGTTTTGCAAGTCATTTTGTGACAGATGTAGAAAAAAGGCTAGATGGGCTCATTATATCTTTTGTAGTATTTACACTACTTTTGTAAATTCAGTGAACTCTTGGTTTTTTTTTTTCATTCATATTAGAATGTTTCAAGTCTTCTGGTAACATTGGTGCATTGTATTTAGAAATGTCAACATATCATACGGTGTTGAATTGAGCAAGTGTGTTTTTCTTTAAAAATAGAGAAGATGATGCCAAAATCTCTATAAGTTAGTATGATTAGTCAGATGCCTTGACGGTGGGTCCACCTTCTAGTTGGTATCTACTGTTGGCGCATGTCACTCCTCGTGTCTACTAGTGCTACGCGGAGTGGGGCGTGTCACGCCAATTGAATTGCTCATGCTTTACCTCTCTGTGGAATTGAAGTGGAGAAACTCAGTTCTCAGCCAAACCAAGAATCTGGTTATCTAATTAAATCCTAAAGAACACCAACTCAACACAAGAATTCACAACATACCTGCACGTGAATGTTTCCAACATACAGGCATTTTCAAAGAAATAAAAAACCTAAACGTTTAAAAGAAAAGAAAACAAAGAAAAATACGTGACTTTATAAGAATCCACTCCAGATATTATATAAAATCAGATTATTAACAATAAGAAACCATCATATATCCTAAACTGAAGAACAAGTAGAAAATATTAACATAAAAAACATTCTCACAAAGAAAATGAATCTTTATACCAGATTACCTCAGACATCTTTCTTTCTCCCCCACTCCCCCCTCTTTTTTCCCCCTTTTTGGGAACTAGAAATGAAAATACCTACCATGCAAACCAGATCACACATCATTCCTTGAGCATGCTTGTATAAATACAGATAAACAATGAACAATGAATCACATACATATCGTCATATGCAACAACAAACAAATTCAGAAAAGATCATGACAGCCTCAAAAAGCCTACATTAGCACCATTTTAACTAAAATTTTCTCAAACCCCCATTTCACTAGAAATACCAAAATAATAATAATAATAATAATAATAATAATAATAATAATAATAATAATAATAATAATCATAACTTTAACTAAATCAAACAAAACCCACAATATACACACCAATCAAGCAGTGCCCAACTCATAATCAAGAAATTTAGACTTGAGAATCAAAGCAAATTGCAGAACCACACTAAAGAAATACAGGAAAAAGAATACCAGGAAAAATTTAGCACTCACCAAATCTTGTTATTGATAAAGCCCGTAAAAATCCATCCTTGCTTAATTCTTCATGTCCATAAACTAATATATGAACCATTAAGATAGCAGTGGAGCAAGGTCAAAGAGGAATTAGGGTATATGACTAGAAAAAATTCGAGAATGAGAAGACAGAAAATAGGAAGCAATCGCTGTCAAAAATTCAAAAAAAGGGAGGAGAAAAAACAGAAAATTAAGGGTAAAAATAAGGAACGAACCTTGTACGAACCGTGTACCAACAGAGGCCTCTACTTCGATCCACAGTAATGGCGCCTTTGCTAGACGAACCGTGTATGAACGAGGAGCGATTTCACAAATTTCAAGAGGGAAAGAAAGATTTTAGGTTGTTTGGTTGGAAAATCTGGAGCGATTCTAAGAGGGAAAGAGAGATTCTGCGTTGATTTTGGCCAAGACTTAGGTCGGCGGTGCGCGTGAGGCTTTGAAGAAGCAATGACATCCTCCTCTTCAGCCATTGCCTTTTTTTGGGCCATAGACGTGAAAACCCTCGGTTCTTATTATTATATAATATAATATTATTAACAAAAAATAAATAATATAAGAGGTGTCGGTTCCTAAAAGGAACCGACGCCTTTTTAGTACATAGGGCGTCGGTTGCGGGCTGTGAATGGACAATCGACGCCTATATTAGTACATTATTTTTAAAATTGTCATCATGTATTGTTTAGGTGACGTTTCTTCTAACAATCAACATTTATGTCTATTTTTTTTGGTCTAATTCTATAGTAGTGACGTGACACACACACCCACACACAAAAAGTTTAAACTATTTGAGGACTATGACTACTTTAATTTTCCTTTCTTTCTTTTCCTTTTTGGCAAACATTGATGAAGTGTTTGAGAGAATTAAAATTTGTAACTCGTTTCTTTCATATTGTAATTACTTAGATTTATAACTTTAAATGGAGATTACAAAAAAATAATAATGTTAAATTTCAAAATGAACAATGCCAATTTGTAGAATCAAATCGACCAAAATATAAAGTCATAAAGATTAATAAGTCCTAGTTGAGTATCTTTACAAAATTATTATCATGCTTATAAAGTTTTCATATGACACGGTCAATTTCATGAACAACCATGTCATAGCCATATACATCTCGCCCATTTATAAATGTTGCTAGACAATTTTTTTTTCTTCGTAAGAAAAATGGGACATGGACCTGGAATAATATCTTAGGACTAAATTGAATTAAATAGAAAAGTTTACAGAAATTATTATTTAGGCCGCAATTGCCCATTCAAAATGAGAATTGATTTAATCCAAATGTTGAACTCTTAAAAATTGATAAAATTTAATTGAATATACTTAGAAAATTCAAATATTTATTATCTAATTTTAACTTGATTATAATAAAATGAAAATTTTATATTGAAATTAATTAATTATTTAGAACAAAAGTTTTTCCACCACTTTTTTCACCTCATTACAATTTCTCATTATAATTCATTTCAAATAATGATAATCAATACAAGCACAAATTAAACTAAAAGAATATAGATTTTGTTATAGGACTTAAATGAGCAATTTAATAAAGACTTGGGATATCGAGGAAAAGTAAAAGTATAAAGAAAACTTTATCTTTCCTTTTAGAGATGATCTTAAGGAGTAATGACACACTTCTCATTTGGTTTACCAACTAGTTCACTGATTTACAATTTTAACCCTAAAAAATTTAAAGTTTAAATTATTTAAATGTCTTAATTGACAGTTTTACACTTATTATTAATATACAACTGGTGATCCAATTAGTGAGCTAATATAGAAGTTCATCATTACTCTGATCTTAAGAGCAATATATTTATGGTTTACTCTCATTTGTTACATTGTATTAAAATTCATATTGAGATCTTTGATTTAACACAAATATTGCATATTTTTATATTTCAAAATAATGCGCTAAGGGTTTAGTTGATTACAAGCTTGACATTCACTTAAAAGAAAAAATATTTTCTTGTCAACTGAATTACCATTAATTGAATTTCATATAAAATAAAGGGGAATTATATTCTCACCACGAAAATTTATCCTCTCACCGTGTTTTTTTCCAACCAAAAATAAATTTTACTTTTAATCATCACACCACACTACATTTACCTTATTAACCCACATTTTAACAAGTAATAAAGCGTGGAAGTAGGTACTATAGGAGTAGAAGTAGATATTCATTACAGAGATCGGAAAGTACAATGTAAATTATAATAATGCTTTTAAATTACAGCAGAATTCAGCAAATCCGTTTCCATAAAATTCAGCAAATCGAAATTATTGATAAAGTAGCCAGCACTTTTCAAGAAATTGCATTTCAGAAAATACTTACTGATCATTTCGCCGAATTGTTGATGGAATCAAATGCAAACTAAAGAATTTTCAGTCTTTGATGTCTGAAAACCCCTGAATTGATCACAGAAGTCATTCATCTTCCGGCAAATTCTGCATTTGTTGAACGCCAGGTGCATCTTTCGGTTCGAGCGCCGAGGGGGAGACATTTCTGGAGATTGGACAGAGACAAATTCTCATTGAGGGCTTCTTGATGGGGTATCTTGGAAGCCAAATTGAACTGTTTTCCGGATTCTTGGTGATGCACATGTTTGTCTCTCCCAGTTCCTCTGTTTTTCTTCCTTTCCTTTCCCTCTCTTTCTGTTGCTTTGCTTTCTGCTTGGCTCTCTGTCATTAAGGGAGGTACCCCTTGTTGTGGGTATCACTTTCGTTTATTTCGAATATAATTTGCGTCTTTTGTTTAAAAAAAAAAAAAAAAAAAAAAAAAGAAATCCGTTTCCA
>CAVNYN010273958.1:0-22379 GCA_963692815.1 Nyctanthes arbor-tristis
AAAAAAAAAAAAAGACATAAGTATGGGAACTCAATAATCTAAAGTTACTTTATTGGTTTTTTGTGTATTACATGTTAACATTTTATCAACAATTTAAAATTTTTACTGCCATAGGTATATACTTTTATGTTATCATACAACGTGTAGCACACATTGAAAGTACTTGTTCTCTTAAACTTACTGAAGTTTCAATGAACACCGAAATTATAATATTTTATTATTCTAAAAATGTCTTTTTCTTCTTTAGAATCCCCTTACTGATTGTGTTTGTATAAGATAGATTTGTTTCTTGTCTCTTGTTTCTTGGAGGAAATCATCACATATTTAGAAAAAACAATACAAAGAACATAAAGTTAAAAGTGCTTGGTGTTGTAAATAAAAAAAAAAAAAAAAAAAAGTTGTTGGAGTTATTGTATGAACTAAACACTCATCTGCATAAAATGTCGGCCTTTCGCAAATCTGGTGAAGCTTGAAGGGGGAATTTACATAGCGTAGTTTCGACAAAGAAATGTGAACTTTTAAATATTTTCAACTCTTCCCTATAGAGTTCATTTACCAAAGGTTGGGTACAAACTATGAAGGGTCTCTTTTGAACTTGAGAATTGAAGTGTTGAACAAAAGCATATCACATATGCCTGCTTGTAGGTGTTTTGAGAATCCATTCACCAATTCCATTGCAGTTACAAACAAGTGGGTTAGAGACTCTGAGTTTGAGCTTCACAATAAATTTTAGGGTAAATTTCACAAAAGGTCTCCAACCTTTGCAAGAAGTAACCATTTCATCCCTAACTTTTTTTTCAAGCATGTAGGTCCCAACATTTAAAAAAATATGCACAAAAAGTCCCTACATACTATTTTTGTCAATTTTCATTGTTCACTTTTTCTATAAAACCAATTTTACCATATTTAAATTAAAAAAATAAGGACACACAAAATTTAAAATTTTATTTTGATCTCTTTGCTGCTTTCTTTTTCATGTACTTATACATATTCATTTGTGTATCTTTTCTGGTCCACTCACTTAACACAACCTATACATATACATTGATCAATGTATTATCATTTCACCTTGCCATTTTTTTCTTTGGAGTGGGGAATGATAAGATATCCATTTAAAATGGCTTTAACAATAATAAAAAGGGGATTTACTTCTTACTTTCAGCTATATAGATGAAAAAATTTAGAATGAGAGAAGTTGTAGCGGAAGGAAGAAATCCTCCATTTTTTTTACCAATAATTCAAACTTTTTAATTTTTTTGGGAAGAAAAATACATACATTTTTAATCGTTCTAATTTTTATGACTTGAATATCAATAACATCTTAATTATTATTGCTTATTTAAGTTAAGTTTTGGAGAATTCATTGCATAAAGTGACTATGACATTAGTGGTGGTATTAGATAAGTGAATAGAAAGATAATATATTAACTAATGCATATATTAAATGGGTGAACGAGAAAATGATATACACATGAATATATATAAGTGTGTGAAAGAGAACGTAGTAGAGATATCAAAATAAATTTTTAAAATTGGTATGTTCTTATTTTTAAATTTAAATAAAAGGTAAAATTGTCTTTATAGAAAAAGTGAACAATGAAAATTGATAAAAATAGTATGTAGGGACCTTTTGTGCATATTTTTGAAAGGTTGGGCATCTACATGCTTAAAAAAAGATTATAGATGAAATCGTTACTTTTTGCAAAGGTTGGGGACCTTTTGTGAAATTTACCCTAAATTTTCATCAAATTTTCATATTAATGTCGCCACATATATTCATCAAATATTTTTATGGATGGTCTGACAAATAAAGATTTTTTATAATTAGTTTAAGCTAGAACCAAATGTTTACTCTTCAATTTTCTTATTTTTCTAACTCAACTTATTTCAAATTTTCACACGATACTTTTTCAATTAACCAATTTTGTCTTTTTCAATTTCAATGTCTCTATCTTTGAGAACAACGCTATGTAGCACTGATACTGTAGCCCGGGTGGTAACATTAGATCATCATGCAATGCGAAGTTAAAATTAATTATGACTTTTTTAATACACTTAATTAAAGGTTATTATCATTAACCATTTCTTTTTGCTTTGTTGGTAGAATTTCACCTGATATATGTTTTAGGTTATGTGTGTGTCCTCAAGATGCGTGACTCATAGTATGTTCATCGATTAGAAAGGTGACCGTTTTATCTCTCTTTTTTGTTCTTTGTGTGTGTCTCTGTCCGTAGCATATGAAATTCACAGGAAGAAAAGCAGGTATTAAAGAGTTACGTCTTTTTGTCAAAAAAATAATCATTTGTCACAAACCCTTGCCCATTTTTGGTTATTTTAATGCATAATGACCTTCAACTGCTTGGTCGAAATTGATATATATTTGGCCAGATCAATTGATATTTAGTACCAACAATGTTATATAACATTACTCTTTTCCTTAATGAGTTTTGAGTGTAGATATTTATAGACCGAAGATGAGACCCTTAGATCAGACAAAAGGTAACAAACCATGAATGAGAAATTGAAAGTCATAAGCATTAACCAATGAAAATTTATTGACTTTCTCCTTGGGGAGTGAATGTTAATTTCCATATTATTTTAGTCACTATCCTTTATTAAATATTCAAGAAGAACATGGCAATCACAACTACAAGGTTATTGTGCCATTCACGTTGTGGCTTCTGTAGTAATTCCGTTTCTCATATAAATATCTCAATCCAACTCCTTTAGCATCCAAGATTTTGGAGTTCAATTTTTCCCATGGATGCCCCCAATTCATTGGAAAAGAAACAGAGTGAGAAGCAGATTTCCGTGGATCCAATCTCTCTAAAAGAATCAGGTAATGGCCAATTTATGATGCCTCTTCCATTGCCACCTGCCAAGAGTAAGTTCTTGAGCCACAGTCTCCCAAATTCGACTTCCTCCTCGCCTCGATTTGGGTCAAAGAAGAAAAGATGGAGAACTCAAGGCCAAGTGTCTCCTCTTTCGGCGAATCTGTTGTGGAGGCAACACTCGGTCGCTCTTAGTAACTTAGAGCGGCTACGAGAGAACCACTTGCGACGGAGCAAGTCATGTGGCGAAAACCGTGCGTCTCAACCGTCAGATGAGTTGGATCTTTGGTTGACTAAGATCAACCACGATGTCAAAACCGAAACCAAAATAGTGCACGTCGTCAAGAACACCACCATCGACGATAAGATAGAGGATAAGTTCAAATGTGGAGCTCTATGTTTGTTCATTCCAGGATTTGGCAACAAGGCAAAACCAGTGAAATCAAGAAAGGATCATCAGGAGGAACCCCATGTAGTTTCCAAGAGAATGTCCCTTGAGAAATTTGAATGCCGGTCATGGACATCGTCCGCGATTCTCAACGACCTCAACGAAGACGGCGGGGATTCCTCAAACCTCTTCTTCGACCTGCCAATGGAGCTGATCGGCTGCAGTGCAAATGACACCGATTCGCCGGTCACAGCAGCTTTCGTGTTTGAGAAGGATCGAAAAGGGGTCCTGAAAAACACTACATCATCATCAAAAACACAACACAGGAAGTCTCACGAATCATCACGACACGTTCATTTTTCGACATCGTCTCCAAATTCACCTACGTCTTCTTGCATTACACCTCGCCTTCTCAAGGCAAGGGAAGATTTCAACGCTTTCTTGGAGGCACAAACTGCATGACAAGAAATGAATCTGACTTTGCTTCTCAATGGCCGTTGCATATTTTTCTAAGAATTAGTGCCCTGGAAAGCACAACTTTGTACTCTGATTTGTTTACTTGATGAGTAAATGTTATAAAAAAGTTCTATCCATTATTATGCAAGTAGCGAAGTAGAAGAAGTACCAAAACATTTAGCAAGTTTCTTTCGATCGAGCATGTCGAGAGTACATAAAAGGGAGTAATCCACCATGGACACTACACCTCTAGCATCTAGATAAATAACAAATCAATTTCAAGCGTTCATGGTAAAATCGAATTATGTGATATCTAGGACAATGCAACAATCACCGGGGTCAAAAGCTATACAAAAACAGATCAAACCCACGAACTCGTGACATCGAATGCACAGCAAGTGAAAATAAAAACAGATACAAAGTTAAAGTTACAGTTTAAATTATTGAATAATATTTACAGTGAACATCTTGTTACATGAGAACAGGCAATCTTTGATAGCTTTCAATGACGGAATTTCATCCCATTAATCTAGAAGTTCAATCAGAAGACAATGCATCTTGTTGGTTTTGGGGAGGGGGGAAGGATGTTCGGAGAATGTACAGTTGTAAACAGAAATGGAGGTATTATTGGTTTATCAAGCATCGTCAGCATCACTGCCTCCAATATGTGCTTCGTGAGTATGACTTGCCCAGTAGTTGCTTCCATCGGGGCCCAAGATCTTAACCCTATTCGACAAGAGAAGGGATCACAAATTACAAAACTGAAGCTACGAGGTTTTAGCACATAGAATACAGTAGTTAACATACCTCTCAAGGACAGATTTGCCTTCCTTGTACTTTTGAGCCTTTTCATGAGCTGTTTCCTGAAATCGATACTCCCAAATAATTAATGACGGAACAAACACATGTTTATAACAGGTAACCACTTCTAGCTAACTGTATCTTACATATTTCCATCCAACATTTGAGCCACACTGGACACAGAAAATGTCGGCAACTATGTGCAGTCCAGTCATCATCAATCTCTCTTCCGTTTCCCCGACAGTGACATTAGCTCTGTAAAGAACACAAAATGCAATATAGATTTATACAAATAAGTGGGCAAAATAATTATTCTATCCTTTTATTTTCTCTTTCTTTTAGTTCAAAATATGGGGGTGAAATTGTAATTTCATGCCCAATCTGTAAACCTATATACAAATAGATTTATCCTCTTATCTTTTTTGTTTCTTTGGTTCATTCCTTCTGTCCTTCTCCTTTCCATTTCCCATTTGGTACGGGTGAATACATTCTAATGCGAATATTTTCTCTGTTCTCTTTCATTTCCGTCTCATTTTGTAAAATGCTGTTTCGTTTCTTTCTTGTCCTTGCCATCACTTCTGTATCGACTATCGATGTGGACAAAATGATGGAATAAAAGCTAAAATTTTGCATAAACAAGCATGCAACAGAGGAGCCCAATTTATGCTCTAGTACATCCTGGAGGAGACACAAAGTTGACTACAGTCTAACACATTATGCATCACTAAATAAAAATGAGTTCTCGATATTCTGAAAGTAGCAGATGACATTTGCTGCACAAACAAAGACAAAGAAGCCATTCTCAAAACTAAAGTTCATCCATGTTAAATGTTCTCAGGGTACCAAATTAAAATACAATATAATCGAAGGAAATGCATGTCGAGAAACTCAAACAACCAAGGTATTTTCCCATAAATTTGGGGTAGGATACATGAATCTTTTTCCACCACTCTGCTCAATCATTGCCAGATCTAATTTAAAGCAACTAGATCCGAAACAACCACCATTGGTCTATTCCTCTATCTTCTGACAATTATGTAGAGATTCATTGAAACTGTATCATGCTTATGAACAATAGCATATTAAGAGAAGCAGAAAACAGAAATAAAATTGATAATTCAAGTTCTGTAGCCAGCATGGAATTATGGTGATTTGGGACGGGTTAAATGTAAGTTGTCGACTCTTTATCTCCCTCCCCCCGATTTTCTTTTTGCAGGTAATTAAGATTTTGGCTATACTTTCAATTATATGAAATACAAAAAACTAATTGGTGTAGGTAAAATTAACACAGGATCAGTCCAAAGTCCAAACAAGAGAAGGGGAGTTGTTGTTTTTGTTTTGGGGGGGGGTTCTTCCGTTACAAAATGTGCTTCTTTTTGGACCAGAGTTCTGTACTAAATACTAATACTAAACAGATGTTACTTCTACTTGAACAGACACTCCATCCATTTCTTTCCAACAGCTCAAAATTGTAAGCAGGTGTGCGAGTATTTCCAACAAAGATCCAAAACAAAATATCGTAAAGGAAGCCCAAAATCAAGGAAACTTACACCTTACTGAAGAGATAAGCCCTCCCGTGTCTGCATTGGAAAGACTGAAGAAAACGACCAAAAACAGAGTCAAATTATTTGTTTGACTAGGTTTCCCAGATTGCAAGAAAGATTAAGATAATTCAAAACAAAATAAATAATGCATCCCACTCATATGCTATGAGCTTCTATTATGTGAGCTTTTATTATGCAACTCGTTACTCCAACTCTTCTGAGTGCATACAGCACATATACCGGAGGCAAGACACCAGGATAACAGTATCAAGCACTAGACTCTATGTCTTGCATTGGTAATTAATTTGAGTACCACAATTGTAATGATTATTTCATATACATTTAGATGCGTGCTTTTTGTTAGTTATTTATCACATTGGACATGTTTTTGTTATACGAAAAAGGTATTAGAATATTCAAATTTTGCTAAGTCCACTATCCGGAACATAGAAGTTTAACAAATATGACACTTGAACAGGCATCAACAACTTATTCCCCCAATACCAGTTGGCATAGTACGCAGCTATATTTCCTTCAGATCCTGGTAACATAGACCTTTTGCCCCTTCACATAAAATAATAGTCTAATATTTCATACACTTAAAGAGAGAAGTGTGGACGTGGATACAAGTATGCAAAATCTCATGAAAATTAGATGATGGTAAAATTGATCGAGTCCAAAAAAAAAAAAAAAGAAAAATCAAAACACAGGGTACGCAAGGAATGAAGATCTTGTGAACGAATAATGGATAAGCACAGAGTAAATAACAATCAAGATAATAATTTGCATAAGACCAAAGACATAAACTATTATACATTTCAGGACAGTAAGTCCAGCAAATCCTGCTCGAATGAAGCATTGATACAGCAAACAGGTCCATTCTAGAGCAACCAAATGTCATACGTCATTTCTGTTATGCTTTGAACAATGTGCTGTACAAAATACACCAGACATTTTGACATTTTGCTCAACTCAGTGTATCCCATTTTTGCTTACCTATTTGAACCCACCATCAGAGCAAGATTCGTGCTGTAATTAAACTAACCTTCCATCTACATTTTCACATAACATATCATAGGAAACATAATTCAGCAGCAAAACATCACATTGAAGGCCACACAATCAGAATTAGATATTAATTTTCTTCCGGAACTTTTCAATGAAAGTTTGGTTTTCCTTTCAGAATTATCAGAACAAGAGTATTATTCTTTCAGTTCTCTGTTCATTTCAAGATCCTCAAGAACAGGTTCAGGAAAAGAAGGTTCGTTTCAAGGAGAACCAAACGGAAGTTTGTTTGAATCACTTCTCATCCCCTAGCATTATGCCCCATGAGAGGATCGGAGATATAAGATTTTCATCTAAAAATTGCCCTTAAACAAATTCTCCACAACCACAAACTCCTTTTCAGATAATTAAACCCTATAAGATGCATTTCAAATGCATCTCCCTGTCCCATTATTCCAAAAATCCCCTAAATAATTCAGGGAGTTGCAATAGTAATTTCACTGCAAAAATCACATGTACGCAGCAGATAATGAAACAAGTATATAAACTAATTTCACTAAATCTACTATCTTTGATTGATAAATCCGGGCCGAAAAGGGGTATCTTTCAAGGATAGATTCATAAACTTCTAAAATAGAAAAAAAAAAAAAAAAGGTCAATCGCGCACCAAAACAGATAATAATTGAGATAACAAAACTGATTGAACCCAATTCCAGACTCTATATCAAGACCAAACTATAATTGGTATTTTCATTAATCAAAAGCTGAAGGTGAAAAAAAACCTTGGATACTATATCTTGACTGAGAGCAAGATGGGCTCCACAGTACTTGCAGCTATAGATCTTGCCTTCAAGGGTTATCACAAACGGCCTTCCCATCTTCTCTCCTTCCTTTTTTCTCCGCCAAAACTCTCACTATTCCTCAAACGCAGAAGTGAAAATCTAGACAATTTTCAAAGGGTACCAAAGAAAAGTGATCAACAAGCATACAACACACGATTGATGTATATTAATGTAATATTTTTTTAGAATGGTGGGATAAATTGATTAAGCCTGAAGAAATGAATATCCTGTCATAAAGAATATGGGAGAATTCAATTTATTGAACAATGCAATAAAAGATGTTTGTAATAATTTACCTCTGGACAACCAAAGGGACAAGATTCCTGGGTAGGCAACGATATACCACAAATTACAAGTCAGGTACGTAGTCAAACATGTATTCAGAAGACTAAAGTGCCAATTGCCAACTAAACCAACCCATACGGTTTTATGCCTTTTTGTACATCGACGTGCACTTTTTTCTATAACAAGCTCTGCCCTCTTTCATGCTTTTTGGAATTCATTACCAATTTTGATCCTATGGTGTCGGTGGCTCCTCCCTAGTAAAGTTATTATCCATTTTATGTCACGCTTTCATTCCACTAGTTTTATTCATTTATTATATGGACATAATTACACATATGAGTCCATCTTAGAAAGTGTCTGATTTGGATATTTTAAAATCACTTTTCCCTTAAATTCATTTTTAACTGTATATTTATCAAAATAATATTACACGTAATAAATTTTCTTTATTTTTCAACACACTTCCCCTAAAAACAAAAAGGAAAAAAAATTCACTTTTCACTAAATCAAATCAAACACACTCTTAAATACCTCTGGCACATCTTTTTTGAAATGACAATATTTGGAGGTTTGTGTAAAAATTTTGGTAGACCTCGTAACTAGGAATAGCACTCCTCTCAAGTAATTTAACATATATTGTGAAACCATTCAGTGGTACTAGATCAAAATTTACCCAGACTCTCTCTCCCGAGCCTTCTCGGGAGACCGACTTTCCCCTCGGTTGTTCCAACCGGGGGCCGACTTTCTGTATTGAGTTGAGTAATTTTGGGGATTTTGGTGGTTGTTTTGTTTGTATATCTTGGTGATTGGTTGGTGTTCGGGTATGAATTTTGTTTGCTTCTTCTTGGATTTTGGTGGTTTGTTTAGATCTTGTTCGGCAGTTATTGCCCCTAGCCCTCGCGTCCCTGCTAGTGGTGTGTTTGGTGGTTCAACGTGTGTGGATTTTGTGTGATCTGGGGGTGGGGGTTTTGTTTGTTTGGTGGTTTGTTTGGTTGGGGTTTTCACCAGCTGCAGTGTGGGATTTGATTGATTTGAGTCGTTGGTGGTTTTGTTCTGATGGCTTTTGCTTAGCGGAAGGTTTATGGTGCTTGGACACGGCCGCCCTCCATTGCGATTCCTTTGGTTGCGTGCCGTTGGTCGGTTTGGGTATCTACGCTCGAGATATGGCACACCAAATGTATAAACCAGGAATTCCTGGCTCTCGTCGGCCACTAGGCCAAGAGCGACGTGGCGGCCGCCGTCCACAACAATGCTGCATCCTAGATCCACAACGACTTGCAGGGACGGCTTCTTGGTTAGGAAGCCGTTGGCTCCAAATCTGGCCCAGTTTAGGCTTCTGTTCGAGGATGGATCCAGAGAATTAGCAGAGATATCCGCTGGCGGAAGTTTTGTGTCGATCACTGTTGTTTTTCTCTTTGTTTTGTAATATGTACCCCTTTTCTCTACAATGTATTTTGACAGAACGAAATGAAATAGTTTTATGTTCAAAAAAAAAAAAATTTACCCCAATAATCTGGAAATTAGCAGCAGCGGTCCAAATATTTGAAGAGCGTTTGCTTGGGTCATTGAAGTTTAAAAACGATCACTTACACTTCCAACTTTTCGTTTTGGTATTATTTCAACCTGCAATGTATGATTTTATTCTTATCTTTAATCATATTAGAATTAGAATAATAAAATAGAGATCCTCACGTATATTATGTACAGATGCAAGGTACATATATTTAAAATACACTTAGAGTGCATAAAATGCACAGTGTGCATTTATACACACTATACAAGTTGGGGGGTTTTGTTAAACCTTCGAAAATTTTTTGAAATATTTTCTATTAAGATTAATAATATTTGCCCATGCACATAAAGACAATTAAATGGTATTGATGAATGGTTGACTCTTCCAGTACTTTATAGACAACAAGTAGAGAAATCAAATTATAATTGAGACTTTTTTTTAATAATTTTCTAAAGCATACAATTGAGACATTTTTATATTATACGAGTACTAAACATATGCGTTGCACATTTAAAAAAAAAAAAAAAAAGAGAAGATGAGTAATGCATGCATATATATGAAGTAATAATTCATCAAGTATGACCAAGTCATATGAAAATTGATTTGTCTCACATTCTATTATTTCTTTTTAGATTCCACAATTTCTAGAGTGACGAATGTAATATGTACACATATATGTTTAAACATTACTTAAGTAATTTATATATAAGCCAATTGAAAGTTAAAATTAAAAGGGGAAAAAAAGGAAAATAAAAGGACTTGGAATATGAAAAGTTAAATGTTAAAAATATTCATAATAATAAATAAAAATGAAATGAATTAATAAAGGGTGATTATATTGACACAACATCTTTTACTAACCATACTACAATTTAATTTTACTCATCATTCTTTATATTTTTAATTTTTTACATTTCAATAATTAACTTATTTTTGTCATATTTTTGTTTTTAACATCTTATTATCAGGGAATCTTATATCGAATGGTATCTTGATTCTAAAAATTTCATTGTGAGAATTGTTCAATATTTTTAAATAAACAAAAATGTAATAAATAAATTATACACAACTATTTATTTTCATATGATTTTAAGGTATAAAAATCAAAATTTTTTAAATGTATTTGATCATCAAGAACACAAGAGAACAGTCAAATAAAAAATTCAAGAAAAATGTAGAAGAAACTTTTTGGGACTTAAATACTATAAGAAATAAAGATTAGGGATGTCCATATTAATAATATGGTGTGTTTAGTAAAACAAGTAGTATATATATAATTTGTCATTAATAAATGTTAAAAAAGGTGTTGGTGTGTAAAATTAACAAATAAAGTAAGGGTGAAATGAGAAATCAAAAGCTTTTTCCCCATTCGCTCTTTTTATATAAATAATAATAATGAAAATCAACATGGTCAAGAAATAATAAAACATCTATTTTCTTCCTAGCAAGATTAAATTAGCGGGCAATTACATTGTCACTACAAGATTTATTTCTCCCACCACATTTTAATTCCATCACATAAAATATAAAATAAATAACTACAATACAATGAATTTACATCTATAACCTATGCAAGATAAAATATGACAAAATTAAAATAAAATAATTTATGGTGCACATTTCTAGCTCTCAAATTATAGATTCGCTCCATCGCACCATTGCCAAATAACCACCATCCACCATTTTTGCTTTTGAGTTCTCGTTGGAGCGCATGTCGAGACGCTTACCAAAGACGTCAATCTTCTTTCTAGGCCGTGATGGTTTTTCATATTTCTCTCCTGCATTCATTGTATTTTCCTTCCCACCATCAAATTGTGGTGCTTCTCTAATTAATTTGTGGTGGTTGTCAGAATTATATTTTCCAAATCACTTTCTCCATTGTATTTTCCCCGCTTTTTTTGCAGTTTAATTTATCTAGTTGATACATTTTTTTAAAAGTTTGAATGATTCACTGTATATGCCATCACGTCGGTGCAAATATTGATTTGGAGCAATTGCTTGGCCATGATTGAAATTTGAAATCAAGAGCCGCCACAAAAGGAGAAGATGATAAAAGAGGAAAAAAAGGGGTGAATTTTTTACTTAAATGATGGTTATTAATGTAATTCTATTTAAGAACATTTGAGTAAATAAAAAAAAAAGTATTAAATTTGTGGTGTGAGAATTAAATAATTCTTGTAGTGACAACATAATTGCCCTAAATTAGCATTATAAAAATGTACTTTCATATATTACAAATTACAAAAATCAAAACAGTCATGAACACACGAACATGTTTGGTCGAGTCCTAACGAGTAGAACTAAAAGTATGGCATATACTATATACTCTTAAAGTCTGTAAAAAGTGATTTCCAATCAATTTCTGTCACAGGACGATGCACTCTGGTTGATATTTACATTGATACAAGGGAAAATAAATAAATATATACATAATAATAATTAAATAAAATGCCTACTTGTACTTGAATACAAGGAATTAAACTGTAACACACAAGTCCTTCAGCTGCACCCAGCCATAGGCGCATCTATCCCGGATCTTCTGCACTGTTGATGCTGCCAACTCCGCCATTGGACGCACCTTAGCGAGCTCTTTCTCCACCGTTATCCGGTTACTACTTTCAATCTGAAAAGTGGAAGCAAGGTTTTAATCCAATGAATCGATTTTCAAATAATCACAAAGAGTGCCAATTAGAAGGAAGTTATCAACCTTGTCAATGCAGCGTACGGTATCAAAAATGTAGCAGAAATAAGTTAGCTGTCTGTACAAGTCGGCTTCAGTGTACTAGTGGAAGTAAATCACATCGCAAAACCATCAGTGAAAAGGAACATCAAGCTGGAAGAAAAATCCATAGAATAGAGATACACACCTTCCTTAAAAGATGTCCATTACATCGGGGATAGTTTGGACAAACGGTTCCTCTGTGAGAGTCACCAAGTACTCTTAGATTCAGACTACGAGTAGCATAATTACAAGTCTCATCATCGCACTGTCAGTGAACAAGATTTAGCGTTCAGATCCAGACGTGGAAGATTTACAAATCAAGCTGCAGCAGATTCCAAGTAAAATGTGTACAAACGCAAGTGCATACCATCATTAGGCCCTTGTAATAGGTTGAGATGAACCGTTCAGCTTGCCTTTTAACCTGATGAACAGGCAAAATCAATTTAGAAAATTGGACTAACGAGTGTATCTTGCAATGGTTGTCTTCTCTTTTCTGTCTTACACCCAGACAAAAAAAACATATACATTTTTAGATTATAAATGCCGTACAAATATTGAGATTAATAAGCCAAATATTTATAATGAGAAAGAGAACTAAAAAGGTTAAGGACTTTTTGTTCAGACTCATAGCTAATTATCAAGTGAAATAGCACTGCTCTGAAGGGTGCCAAAGAAAGAAATGCATTTTATTGACAAAAACATTGTTGATTTTAAACCAGCATAAAATCTACCGAGAAAAGGGCTGTATAGATAACTCATGTAGTTTTGGGAATGAGAGAGAAATAAAAGATTATTAGCCTGCCTTAGATCTATTCTGCTTAAAGTACCGCATTGAGATCTTTTAAGAAATGAATAAATCAAATACCTGGTTAGCCATCAGAGAAGGCGACATTTTTCCTCCATCCCCATCTGGGCATTTTGGACACTGCAATTTCAACCAAAAATTACTAGTAGATCCGCCTACCATGTCTGCTGACTTTTGCGCAATTGAAGCACATACAGAGCTGAAAATAGGGGGGCAATTGAAGGTATTTGAGCAGCTGGGGCATGAGAAAATCAACGGCTCACAACCATGATATCTGCAATTCAGATATCATAAGCATAAACTTAATATCTACTGATCCCAATCAATTCATTAAAAGATAGAATTCTAAAAAGCTGGATGATGAATAAAAAAAATTTTCAACAAAAATTGTGAAGGGTAACAATGTTAAAATGACCCCCATAATGGAAACAAATGAGAAAAAAGGTACTGCTGGTCTCAAGCAGATGGAACTAAATACTAAAATACAGATGCTAAAGAATCTAAATTCCAAAAGAACTCCATCATTATATATAGAGAGCAGAAAACAAAAATTTTCAAAATGAACATCAAATTGAAGAACTATATATCACAATGATGTACGAGAACAAATCATAAAAAGAAATGTTAAGCCGGACCCTTGCTGAAATCGTTAATGTAGCTGGTATCTTCTCAATAATAAGTTGCACAAGTTCTATCAAGAAGATAAGTACCTCTCCTCATCGTTTAGTGCACATAAAAGAAAGCTTGAAGGATCATTGCTGATGGATTCGCTTAATTTATTCTGGAACTGAAAATTTTTGAAGTCATAACATGTCAGTCAAATATATGAAACAAACAGATTTAAGTTATTCTTTAAAAGGAAAAACAGAGAAGACATTTACCTTAGCTGAGTCAAGCCCTAAACAATCAGCCAAACGTGCTGGACTTGTACCCTGAATTGATGCACATAGACGTGACACCACAGGATGAATCTGCATAACATTGGTGAAAGTATTAAACAAGCTGGTAGCTGAAGATGTGGTTAATCGAACAGCAGATAACAGCTTCTGATATGCAAAGAGTCATATTAAGTTCAAAAAAAAAAAAAAAAGTGAGAAAAAGAAACAAAGAACAAGAAAAAACCACAGACCTGTTGTGCGAAGTAGTAATCAATATCAATTATCCAATTTCCATTATCTTTTTTCAGTTCATCAGGATGTCTGGCCCGCTGGGCAATTCCCAGAGAGCCACTGGAACCATTCCCCTACAAATTCTCAAGCAAAAATTATCATCTATAATGCAAAAGTATGTGAATCATCAGAAGACATCAGCATTCATTGGCATCTAAATTGACAAGAGAAAGATAGGATAGAAATAGAAAATGTGTTGGACCTGTTCACAGCAAATGATGTAAGGTACTGTATCTCCTGCAGAACAACCAGTGATGTAACCCATTTTTTTCAATCTGAGCGCCACCTGTAGAACCAAGATGTATAAACTATTAAACACAAGTCAGATATAAACGAAAGGAATCATTTTTTTTATTTATTTACTAACCTCAACATGAGGTTGATTTCTAGCATCTGGATAAGCTTCAGGAGCTCTTGTTAGTGACTTTGTGATGACATATTTTTCTAGTGATATTTGTCCATTCCTCATTTCCTCTTGTACCTGTAATTGATACACGCCTTTATCAGAAAAAAGTCTGTAGATACCCAAGAAAGAAAGATATCTTGCCAAAAAGAAGTTCTAAGGTTCAAAAGACAGATACATCAGATTGTTAAGCAAGCAGACACTCTTGCTGACCAAGAATGCTGCTCCAGTAGTAAGCTCCGACTGCCGGTCAATGGTTAGGTGCCTACTCATAAACACCTTTTTGGTCTATGTAACTAGAAGACAGTCAGATCATATATAATGCTACAATATTGTACCAGGAAGTCACAATATATGCTATGTAAAAAACATCCTGTGAACTTTGTGCTAGACATACATCATTTTAATTCTGGAATGATGTTAAGTGTAACGACCCGATCCACTTTGACATGACATTATCCGCTTTGAGGCTAGCCCGCATGGTTTTGCCATTGGGTTTACACCCAAAAGGCCTCGTGTCAGTTGAAGCGGGTCTCTTAGTTTACAAACTACTCTTCTTTTCACTATCCAAGCAGTATGGGATTGAGGCTATCGAATCACTCACCTAAAGGGGCCCAACTTCCTTGTTGGCCACACTTCCAATTGGGCTATGCTTTGATACCATCTCTAACGACCCGATCCAGTTTAGCATAATATTGTCCGCTTTGGTCAAGTCGTTAGAGTTAATCACACCACTTATAAGCTTAACTACAATCATATGTCATAAGCTATAAAACCAAACGCAGATGTGGTCAATGTAACTAGAAGACAGTCAAATCATATATGGTGGAACAATATTGTACAGGGAAGTCAATATGCTATAGTACAAAATATCCCATAAACTTATTGCAACACATATACATAGTTTTAGTTCTGGAATGATGTCCCACGCCACCTAAGCTTAACACCAACCAAAGGCCATAAGCTATAAAATCAAATGCAGATACGACTTTAGTAATTATCTAATATCTGACTATTAAGTATTAGAAGATGTAATACACAAATTACCTTCATGAGACGGTTATGTATTGATTCAACAACGTCCTCGCAGGACCTGTGAGCATTCAATGTGTATAAGCTAAGCTCTTGGCGACAGCTATCATGGAAAATCCAAAATCATTAGCAGTAAAAGAACAGATATAAAATGTATACCCGCCGGACAATATTTGACCAAGACAGAAATCTCCCAATTCCTTTGCTAACAAGCTCCAGTCACGTCGAACAATATCAAGACCTTTCCGCTCAATAGTCTGCATGGAACTTATTCAGTAACATTCAACAAAAACAACGTAATGAAAAGAATCTTGTAGGATCTTGATAAATATATAACAAACTACCTCATGAGGTTTACCATCCTTAAACTGCACTTTTACTGCTGCATATTTCTTCTTCTTGAGCAGTAGCATTCTCTTATACAGGCCATCAAGGTCAATTTCCAGACACCTGTATTTCTTATTGACCTACCGGAAAGAAAAAGGGAACATCACATATATCATATCAGAGCAGAAGAACCAGGTTTTGGAAATACAACTAGGACGCAAAAAGAGAAGAAAAGTTGACAAGCTTTGATTCAGACAATCAAGACAAGTATATAAAGTTTCATGGTCCATGAGATAATGAAAACCATAAAGTGCAAATCAATCTTGCATCATTTTTCATGAAAACCATAAGTCAACTACATCAAGTCTTATGGTCAATGACATATACATGAAAAACATAAGTACAATACAATCTATCACGGTAGCTGATGATACTAATCTATTGTCTTCAAATGATAGGTCAATCAAGTGGGACTCATATCCCAACATTTAATCAGACCCGTCATTTGATACAATTGTGATGTGACAGACTGGTGATCATCGTCTATGATGATAAACATCCTCATTCTATGGTCAATCATAGAGATATCCACACAACGCATTCATCCTGCTTATAGTATTCTTTTCTACTGCACCAAAATCTCTATTTCTGCTAATATTTCATTTCTTTATATTTCTATAAATTGGATGTCTCACATTATCATTATCCTCCAGAAAATGAAAATAAACGGGAGATAGTTCCTCTCAAGCCAAATAAGTTGCCTTGGTCCAAGATTTGGTACCTTCTCAAAGTTGAGGTTGTAACTTGTATGTGACGATTGTTCTAAACTAAAAAGAAAAGCAATGCTCATTGGATATTTAAGTTATTAACTTTTACAGTAAATTATGGAATCACTGAACATGATGATGAAAGATTGTCTCACTGCATGTAACCCCAAAACTTGTAATGAAAAAAAGTAAAGACTGGAGATTTTTAATCTTCTGCATTTCCAAAAGAACGTCCAGAGTCAATATCCTAGCACCCAATTACATGTGACCTGTTAGACCATATGCAGAGGTGGCAAGACGTCACAGAAGAAGCAATCTAGCAAGACCAAGGAACATTTAACGTAGAGTGGCAAAACACAAACATGCGAAGTAGCACAGTAAAGCACAAAAAGGTACCGAAATCACATCACATGGGAAGCTCGGTGAAAAGTCATGGCCAAGCTTAATTAACATGATAAAGAATTTGAATTTCCATTCCAAAACCAATATTCAGTAAGGGGACACAGGATCAGATCATGGTAATAAGTTTTCTTAATTAGCTGGAGTTATATCATACAAATCCACATTACCAAAATGGATCAATAAAAAGTAGAGGAAGATCTTTCATACTGGCAATGCATTTTCAAAGGACAAATATGTGAAGAAATTCTGTTTCATTTAATCTTGATTGAATGGAACTTTTCCAAGATATTAGATTATCAATAAGAGGATAATAGCAGTTACATTCATAACCCACCTCCTGAATGACCTTCCATGCAATTGATTTTGCCTTTCCAATATCATCTAGTCCACTGTAAATCATTATTGAATCTGTGTCTCCATAAATAACCTGCTTGAGAAAGATAAGTAATGCTTAAGGGTTGGATGCTAAATTAGGGAAACCCAGGAAAGAAAAAAACTGCATTGAAGCAGTAACAGAATCTCAGATCTATAATTTACGAAAATATTAACCTCTAAGTTCAAAGTATTTTGAACAAGATCGACGGTACTCTGCAGAATCTCCCTTCCCTTCACAGAAAAAGTGAGTGTTATCCATCTTTGATTTGCATGCCAGCTTTACTGTTTATTCAGTATTAGCAGCCAAATAAACTCTTACATGTTGTGTAACAAGATCTTGCCAGTGGCTTAGCAAAGAATCTGGAGTTTGAGAATCCCAGACATCCATAAATACTGCAGACCAAATTTATTTGCCAGAGAAAAGAGTAAAAGTTTAGGAAAACATATTCACAAAAAGCAATAAGTCAATAACAAACAGAAACCTGGCAAAAACAGATCAGAAACCTGTTAGCTGTCAGCTTCAGAGCTTGCTGGTGTATGTCATATTGTTGAGCCTTGAGGCCAGATGCATTTTTTAACCAAGATTTTACCCTTTTCCGCCTCTCCACCAAATTCTTTAGTAACTACAGGAACATGTTAATTATTCATTAATAACATTTTTACTATAGGCGGCATCAGAAGATGTGTACAATTCCATTCATTAGAGATAATCACTCTGGTTTACTTATATGCAGCTATTTATTTGTTTGGTAAAAAAATAAGAAAGAAAACTTTAATTTTCTAGAAATGGCCATGCAAGATTAGTAGGGCAGAGACAGAAAAAGTAGAAGAAAAATGTGACTGAGCGCCCAATCATATGCATCATTAGACAATATACATGTTATATTGGTAAGTAGATACATTCCCTCCATTCACATGCTTCTCCGCCAATGAGATCACTATATACCAAACCATTCTTTGCAATCAAACTAACAGCCAGAATTTACCTTTTAGTACTGAAATCTAAGCAAACTGGAACTAGAGCTTGTGACATCACTTTAAAGGAAAATGGTTCACTGAAATAGTTGTATTCTTTTTTTTTTTTTCTTTTTTATCTAATGAAGAACACTGCCCTTTCTACCAAGGCAGACAGATTAAGCCACACTACGTCAATGGTGCTGATATTTCAGATTTCACTATGCCTAAAGTAATATATATTCCAAAGCAATGCCATGAAGAATCAATTTCCATGCTATTTGCCCCTTCTCTCAAATGTAAAGTATATCTATCCGCACCTTTTCAGAGAATAGACTAATGATGTTCAAAAACTTTTGACCAGGAAGATCTTTCAATAGTCATAAAACACTAAAAACCTGTCATCAAGCTTATCTAATCTACAAAACTAGTGTTGAAGGATATCATTTAATCCAAATTGACAACTTATTGGAGATTTGGAAAATCTTCAGTTCAGTCTACAGAGGAGTAAGTGATTCGTTTTCTCTTTTCATTGCATTTACAGGCTTCCAATTTGATATCAAAAAAGCAGTAAATTTCCATCTTCTCAAGATGCTTTACCTCTGGTAGAACTCCAGTAGTTCTAGTATTTGGTAAATGGGGAACTGCTCCATCAGCAAATTGTTCAACAGTGGTAAAACATATATTGTACTCCTGCACAAGTGATAAGGCAGAATGCTATTAGTGCATGATACAATGCAGTAAAACAATGTCACTTCAGTGAGAGAGCCAGAGAAGAAAAAAGGGAACGAGCCACAGCAAGAATAATGCAAATGAGTTACCTGAATAATGGAAGGATAAAGACTGTTGAAATCCAGAAGTAATATATACTTGTCGTATAAACCTTTTTTAGGCTCCAAAACTAATCCACCAGCATAGGCAGGTCCCTTTTTGGTTTTGCCAGTTGCATTCTCTGAAAGTTCATGATTAAAATTTGTCTCATCAGCATCCACGTCATCAATCTCATTTCCCTGGACCCCGCTAGGGAGTGTACGTTTTGTTGCCTTTGTTTCCTTGGAGTGAGAGGAAGACTTGTCTGGGACAATAAATTTCTTTGAACGGAATGCATGCAATAACAGATATTCTACTCTTTGAGCCCTTGCGCCCTGAAATTAAAAACTATTCCATTTCAGATTTTGCAATCCAAGTTTAGTGTTAACTTGATCTCTTACGTATTACAAGACTATTTTGAAGCATAATGTAAACGTCACCTGGAGAGTTTTCCCCCAAAGATTTCCACTAATAGTAGTCAACTGACGTGTGAGTGGAAGAACACTCAAGTGGAACATAAGTTCCATAGATAACCATGCATCCGTTTCACCATATTCAATCTGCAAATAGTGTGTGTAAGACACAATGCATTCATAAATAGCATGAAAACATACAAGAAAAAATTTGTTCAATGTGCGGCAGTAAAATGGCTTAGCCAGAGGCTTACAATGTAACCGACATCAACAAATACAAGAGCTAGCATTTAGTGCAATAGAGAATGTGACTTGTGTCATATGTATTGCACAATGAAGAGTGAAGATTCAACGTCCAAACCATTAAAGCTTTCAAATATACTGGATTCTACAGAGCTATCATGGTTATCAACAGACATCCTTGTTCTAAGTTATAAAGACAGGAATCTTCTCTGGAGTAAATACTGATGGCAAGAAAAACTCACCGTTAGGTTAACAGTACTTGCAGATATCAAACGGGCATTTTTTTTCGTTATTCATCACTTAATACAGTATAAATATTTGTATGTGGAGATACTCCCACCCGTAATTTCAGAACACTGGCATTAGAAAACATAAACCAAAACAAAGACTTACAAGTTCCATAAGTGATTTAGAATTTTGGAACATTCGAGGAATATCTTGCGGAGTGATCTCCTGGCGATCTCTCTTTAGCTGTGTTTTTGCCAATTCTGTTAAGGAATAGCTAACCTGGAGGAAGCAGGAAGCTAAACGTAAGATGCTCCAATATTAAACAACACAATAATAATGCTACAGCCTACCTCTTTTAACAGGTCACGCGAACATATGTAGGTATCACATAAGAGACGGCCTGCAATGCAAGATAAGATTCCTTGGCTTGCTCCTGAGCCAAAGATGGAGCTTCCTTTGTTAAGTTTAGGCATGACAGAGCGCTTCAGACGGCCTATTTTTGACCACATGCTGCTGGGCACTTTGCAGGCCTGCGCCACCCCCATAAGAAGTGTTATACACACAAAAGACACAGAAAACGCAGACATAACACTAATATGGCTGATCCCAACTTGAATATTGTTCAGCCCGTATTGAGTAAGCTTATCGGAGTAGTGGTTCTGCAAATAAGTGAATTTTCCGCCTTAAAAGAATGTGTGGTCAAGTAGGAAAAGAATCCGGATCCACATCCTAAACTACAATTGAAAGAATGAGTATTTGAAAGAAGTTTGGAGAACCGATTTCGAGAATGACTTTATCAAACAGGGCTTAATATTAAAAGATGCAGGCTGCACCAAGAAAAGTGATGGAATAATTAGTCAGATCAGCACCAGAGGTTCAGAAGCATGAAATTCATATGTATTCACAAGTGGAGCTAAAGGCTGAAGCTCTTATAAAATTGGAAGACCCATTTGAATGCTTCAATATCATACAAACCTGAACTCTGTGAAGGAGGACGTCCAAGTCAAACCCAGATATATTGTGCCCAACAAGGACATCACTATCCAATTTGTGCAACTCAATCATCAAACGGTTTAACAAAGCTCTTTCACTGAGATGTCAGAAAATGCAGAAGGGTAAGGGACATGAAGATAAAGGTTTAGCAACTACAATAGCATAATATTACATGGAAACATACCGTGTGTGTGTGTCTCTGTGTGTGTGTGAGAGAGAGAGAAAGAGAGAGAGATTGCAAAAGGCATTGTTTACAACAGACTGTACCTGCTTTCAAAACTAATGACATTCGATTTAGCCTTTTCATTGATCTCAGCTGCCTCTTTGGTAAATCCCATAGGAAATATCTCTCCATCAAGCTTGCGCACAACAGTAAAATGACTAAGAATTCCAGGAAGAGTCCATTCTGAGCTCAGCATGGGAGTATCAATCTGGAACAATCATTCATTAACATGTAATTTTGAATCTGATACTACAATAGACAAATTTTCTGCTCGCTTAATCTTCAAACAGATAAATTAGAAAAAATCAGATGTAAGTGGACTGCTTAACTGGTGACTTGATCTAAAATAGATTTTAAATGAAAAAAATAACCATCAGAGAACTTTGAACAGTGGTTATGGGGGGAGCAAAAGAAAAGAAAAGCAAAGGCATGTCTAACAAACTAACAAATATAAAATGGCACGTTACTCATCCAATACTGACAGATAGTGAAAAGGTTAACACTTAAAGAAAAATTCAAAATATACTCAAACAGAAGCAGAAAATACACCAATGGCAAGCTTCATGGCTGCATACCTTTGCTTTATGACAGCAAATGACAGATGCAGAGACAATTTCATTTGCATTCTTCCTTTCGTTGATAATTGTTTTCAAATTTATTGCGGTGACAACCACTGGAGGAATCTCTGAAGTAGAAGTTGATGAAATTGAAACTTTTATGTCTTTTGGACTATCAACAGTTACCTCAAACTTACACCAGCTCACCTGTCCAGAATGTGAAAGTCATCAAATAAAATAATCTGTAGAGTGTCAATACAAATTGCGGTGCGTTGTTATAAATGATAGAAC
>CAVNYN010273961.1:0-21539 GCA_963692815.1 Nyctanthes arbor-tristis
CTCAAGTAGCGACTAATAATTGTTAATCGTTAGAGATAACGCAACTTAAATTAAATAAATCGAGTTTGTGAATTTATTATTTAGATTAACTTATTTTTCTAGCTCTTTATTCGATCGCTGTTCTAAATCTCGAGAGCTTTTTATAGGTTGTTCAAACAGTTAGGTCTAATTAAAAACCTTGTTTTAATTAGATACACTTAAGGTAAGATCTGAGTAACAGAACTTATTGTTATCTAGAATTTATAATTTTGTAAGAAAGTAGGAACAACGTTACAATTGATCACTATCTTTTTATGCGAAGACACGACTGAATCGAGAACTTGAATTAATCTTCATATATTATTTTCTCCTAACTTGTCTTTGTGAATATATGTTAATTGCTTTTATTCTTTTATTTTTATTAATTTTACATCAATCATTCAAAAACCCCCTTCTTACTAGTTGCTAGAAAACACTTAGATATATCTAGTGTTCTTTGTAGGTTCGACATTTACTTTCAACTTCTACAAATTCTTTTAAATCTATTGAAGTAAGGAATTTATATTTTAGTGCATTCAACACGATGCCATTAGTCCAAATTTTAAATTTTATTTCATGGGGAATTACTTGTTTTCAATGATAGAAGTGTTGTTTGTATATATAAAGTGTACAAAATTTGTATACACATTTATAAATTTATACACGCCCTTAAAAGTTATTCTTTTAAGGAAGATGAGGTCATCAATATATTTAAATAAGGGTTAGTTTCACATACGGTCCCAACCTTTAAACTTTCCGTCAGCTTTGTCCATAACCTTTTTCTCAATATCATAGGTCTCTCAACATTTCGTAAATTCACTAATAAATGTTCTTATGACATTTTTGCCTATTCTTTTTAAATAAAAGTAAAAAAAATTCTAAAAAATAAAAAGGAAAATAATGTTCTCTACCTACATAGCCAGTTACACATCTACTCATATCCCTAATTTGACTGGAAATGATAAATACACACAACGTTTTTCTATTTTTTTGGGGGAATTCTCCTTTTTCATGTCATTTGTGACAGTATTAGGAGGAGCAAGTAGCAGATTGTGGGTTGTCTTTTTGACGGTCTAAAATGACTATTGAAATTTGTCATTTACGGCCGAGTTTAATGAGAAAAGTGAGGAGAATTGTGATTCAAAAGATTGTCAAGTTCATGGAGGAGTTTTCTTTACCTCAACGTGACCTAGTTAATAGAAGTGCAAATAATGTTGCCCATTTTATAGCAAAGCTCGGTTTTCATAGTTTTTTCTCTGGTTTATAGAGAGAAGCCCCTCCTGGTTTTGTAATGAAACTCATTCTTGATGAAATGAATTAAACTGACGATTTCTTTTCCCAAAAAAAAATAATAATAATAAGGAAAGTAATAAGCATTATTAAAGAAAGAGGTAAATAGCGTCTTTAAAAAATGAAAAAAAAAGAAAGAATTCAAGGCCTCTATTTGAGCAGGTTTTTTTTTTTTTGAGTAATGCTATTTATCTAAACCGGTCTCCAGTTTAGTTGGCAAAACTACATTGGAGAATTGATAGAGATGCATAAATATATGAGAGCATTGATTTTATTTAATACGTCAATAAGAAAATGACAACTATACCGGGTCTAGATAAATAGCATTATTATTATTTTTTTTTTGTTGATACAGGAGGCGCATGGGAGGGGAGATAAATTATGATAGAGGTAGATATAGTTTGAATTCGGGACCTCTCGCCTGAAATATGAGTATCTAACCACTTCACCAATTATTTGAACCACTTTGAACAGGAAACGTTGTGCTGCATCGAAGAGGTCATTGAACTAACATCAAGTCACCCAAATTTCTTCACACATTTCCGTCAAGAATGGATTTAAATTTAAAATCTTGCCATGTGAAGGACATGTATTCATGTTGATATACTAGACTGTACAGTCTACAAAGAGTTGATACTATACATATTATATTTTATACTCGTGCTATACACGGACAATTCGCTTAAACACAAATTCAAAAAATCATATACATTTTTGTTGTGCAATGTGTTTATTTAATTCTCATTATTCTTATATATTATAATTTCACTTAATACTGATTTAATCAATAATTTGACAATTACTTAATTATTATCACACATTTCAAATTTCAATTAAATTTTCACAACTCATTATAACTTTATTGTCATAATAAGAATCAAACAAGTTATATTGAGAAATATACTTCAAATCTCTACACGGTCTAACTTTGCCACTGTGTAATAATAATACAGAAAAGCCTAAAAGTCACCTCTTTCAACTGAGGAGAACCCTAGCGATGCGCCCCGTAATCATAGTATGCGTGCAAATTTTTTTTTTAAACAAAAATATTTTACTTTAATTATTTCAAACAATAAAATGCTATATCCAAATTATGTTAAAGAAAAATGCTTGGAATGTAGTAATAATGGGCTCGCACCAAACTTTAACCGTGGGAAAAAAATAAACTTTCAATTCGGAAATGATTCAACTACTCAAGGATATAACATCTGTAATGTTACTGTAGATATTGATTTTAAGAAAAATGAAATTGAGGAATTTAAAATTCATAAAGAATTTAAAATAGGGTGATTTTATTGATACCACATTTTTTACTAACCATACAACATCTTATTTACTTTAAATGTCTCTAATCTTTACTACTTATCACATTTATGTTCAAAACTTTTCTAATGCCTTTTTTCTTTATTCTCCAATTAATTATCATGTATTGTTTTTCATAATATATTTTCTACATAAATTTCATTGTAAAAGAGCTCTAATATTTTAAAACGAGAAAAATAATTTTAAAGGAAATCAAATGCCACGGCATATATTCTCATTAATTTAAAGTAGATTAATAAAGTTTTTAAGCGAGAAAAGTTAAGGGAATAATTGTTTATTCATAGAAAATTGTGTTAAAAATGCAATGAAAATAAAAAACTGTGATACAAATATAATAAAAATATAGTCTAAGGATATTTAGTGCAAATAAGATGTGGTGTGATTAGTAAAAAGTGTGGTGTGAATATAGTTACTCTTTAAAATATATATCAAAAATAGAAAATAGAAAACAAACAAGGAAAAAGAAGAAAATAGAAAAAGAACAAAAAGAATTATGCTATTTGAACAAAAATGCAAATAAAAAGTTTAACAAAACGTCATATGACACGATCTTATTTTTTAAATACATTATCACCTCACTTTTAAATTTAAATAATAATAATTGCAATCACATGAGAGAAATGTCTATTTTATCATCTCTTATATCAAAAGATAGAATTATTTAACGGGAACGAAAAATAATGACCCCTTATTTTATTTGGGCCTGAGGCGAGGGCCTCAATTGCCTTGTTTCAAGTGCAACCATGACTAAGGACGGTCTATTTCTATCTAAGTTAGGTTTCACTTCGTACTACTTATCATAAATTTCTCTCGTGAATGCTGGGAAAAATTAAATTAAATAAATAAATAAAAATATTTTTTTGAAAGAATAGATAAAAATATATGAAACAGCCAAAAAACGCCTATTTGAGCCATCATGCATTTGCACAGGAAAAGCTCGTCATGATTGTGTTCTTGTCCGTGAAAACAAAGAAAAACAGACAGAATAATTGAATTCCAATTGATTCCTCTCTTTTCCACGATCCATCAATGGCACATTTCATGATGAAGCCTGACACGCAGAGGAACAGTTTCTCCTGATCAATCACCCAACAATTTATGGGTACATGCACATACATTTATACCTGCACTGCATGCATGATTGAAGATCCAACTTCTCTGTGCAATCTGCACGTGCGTAAGAATTAATTACCAGGTTTGTTCGATTCCTATTTCCTTCAAGCGGATTTTACATTCATGCGTTATGCGGATTGCCGATTCTATTTGTGCAATTAATTTTACATTTTTTTTCTCTGCTGAAAATTAGGGAGGGCAACATTGTTGGTTTTCTAATGTTCTGCAGAATTCTTTTTTGCGCAACTCTTTTGTTCAATTACTCTTTCTAGATCTCATACGTTCTGTAATTTCATGCTGTAATTTTCAGAGCGTTCCCCAATCAAAGGCTACTTTTCTCCAGATCCCCAATTTTCCGCAACCCATGATTGGTAAGTATTACAATTGGAAACCCTTCTAGACAAGGATTTCATTCGTCACCATTGAGTTCAATTTGAAACTCTAAAATTTCTTTCTTTTCTAAATTTTCCTCCAAATTTTAGAATCCTTATTTGGAAAGAGAAAAGGAGAAAGAAAAGTTAGAATGTGGAAGCATATCATAAGCAAACTCCCTCGGAAATCCACAAAATCCGATTCAAATTCACCAAGAACTCTGAATTCAGGCCCTAATGCCTTGTCCACTAGCTCAGGTCAGGCAGATTCTTCCCCTCCTTCGACATTAGGAGCGGTCTTCCCGGTCAGTATGATTTCTGGAATTGAGCCATTTCTTGCGTTTAAGGATGTGCCAACCTCGGAAAGATTGAATCTTTTTATTAGTAAGTTGAGTCTCAGCTGTATAGTGTTGGATTTCAAAGACCCCATGAAGAACACTGAGGAAAAAGAGCTCAAACGAGCAACACTGCTGGAACTTGTTGATTTCGTATCACAAAATCCACCAAAATTTTCAGAGCCTGCAATTTTAGCTACGTGCAGGATGTGCTTTGTTAATTTATTCCGGGTTTTCCCACCCAAGTATCGGTCAATTAGCAGTAATCTAGGTGAAAATGACAACTTTGATGAGCCGGCATTTGATCCTGCATGGTCGCACTTGCAAATAGCTTATGATTTCTTGCTCAATTTTGTTAGTTCACCTTCATTGGAAACAAAGGCTGCGAAGAAGTACATAAATCACTTGTTTATTTTAAGAATAATCGACCTATTTGATTCAGGGGATCCCAGAGAAAGGGATTGCATAAAAGCAATTTTGCATAGGATTTATGGGAAGTTCATGGTTCACCGGCCATTTATAAGGAAAAGCATAAGCAATGTGTTTTATAGCTTTGTGTTTGAGACCGAAAAACATAATGGGATTGCTGAGTTGTTAGAGATTTTTGGGAGTGTGATTACAGGATTTGCATTGCCATTGAAGGAGGAGCATAAGGTTTTTCTTTGGAGAGCTCTGATACCGCTTCACAAACCAAAGTCACTGGGGGTTTACTTTCAACAACTGTCATATTCCATAACCCAATATATAGAAAAGGAGCCAAAGCTGGCTAGCAGCGTAATCAAGGGGCTGTTGAAATACTGGCCAATTACAAATAGCCAAAAGGAGGTGATGTTCCTGAGTGAGCTGGAGCAGATTCTGGAAGTAATTAATATGGTTGAGTTTCAAGAAGTCATGGTTCCATTGTTCTGGCGGATTGGGCAATGCATAAATAGCTACCATTTTCAGGTAATATTTCCCTTTCTCTGAGAAACTTCTGAAGTTCCAGTTTAACCTCCATGTGCCCTTTTTCCGGGTTAAATAATTTGTGATCCATGTTTGTTAGCTCTGTCAATGTAAATGTCTGCATGGTGTAAAAGGCTACCCCAAAAAAGAAAGAGAATTTTTCTGCTTTGTTTTCTTTTATGTTTCACTGATTCATTCATGACTAATTATTTGACATGCATGAAATCCAGTATATCTTGATATTGGTGCTGGTAAAACCATTTGGTGATTAGACAGATGGCGGCAAAAAATGTACAGTGAGTGATGGCATTTGCATATGTTTCTCGTTTCACATAACTTATGTTTGACAGACTTGGGTAATCAAATTGTGGTCTGTTTGCGTAAAACAGACATAAGCATTTGTATTTCTATGTCTATTGCATGTGTGATTCACATGCATGAATGTCAGGTAATTGTTGATAGTGTCTTGGATTGGGAAGATGCCTTCAATCCTCTGTAACAACAAAGAGTACAGCAGAAAAAGTTCAATCTCTTGCAGCTGCAGATTATCCTTGTTACCTAGAAATTTCGTTAGATCCAAGTAGTATCCAAAACCTTCCAGCCTCAAGTTCTTCAAATACTAGATATCATTTTGACCATATATATTTAAAAAGTATATGAAATTACTTCTGATGCAGTGGTGCTAATTAACCTAAACCTAAAACTCTACGAAATACAACTATCCCCTGGATTGATTTCAATTCATGGGAGAAATTTTGGTTGGTGACTTTGGGTTTCTATGGTTTCGTAACTTCTACTAAAGTCTTGTTTATTTGCAAAGGCACATCTGGGATAGTCGAGGAAGATGAAGGCCTTTAAGTATGGTTTCCTGGGGTGGTTTAGGTTAATGATTTATATGTATAGTTTCAGAAGTTATTGAAGTTGAGTCTTGAAGTATGATTTAGAAGTTAAAAGTCAATCTTTGATTGGCTTGGAGTATGTTGCATGGTTTGCACTGAGTTTTCCACAATGCTGTCTTCTTGTTGCTTCCATCTGCCTTACTCTATCTCCGAGACACATACAGACCAAAAACTGGGTACAATAGAAATGGTAAATTTTTTTCTTGGAGGGGATGTGGAAATGACCTTATTAATCTGGAGTTCTTCTTTTTTCCCGTTTCAGTTCAAATTCAATCGGCATATCTTTTTTGCTTTCTATCTCTGTAGCCTAATCTTGACGATTTGGTGTGTTTACTTAACAGGGGTTGTCAGTGTTTCGTACAACTTTGAAACTAATAGAATTGCCTAAACTCTTGTTACAGGTAGCAGAAAGAGCTCTGTTGCTTTGGAGCAATGACCAAATTCTCAATCTAATTGCACGTAACCGGCATGTGATACTGCCCATAGTACTCCCAGCTCTGGAAAACAACAGTCAAAACCACTGGAACCAGGTTGTGGTGAACTTAACATTAAATGTAAGAAAGATAATTACAGAAATGGACGAGGCCCTAGTCCTGGCTTGCATTTTCAGTTACAAGGCAGAGCAAGAAAAACTAAATGTTGCTGTTGAAAAGCGGAATGAAGCATGGGAATGCTTGAACAGTGCAGCTCGTCTTCAGCCAATGGTTGGAAATACTGCTGTTCTGGTAAGTTAAGCCGAGCAACCTCAGTATCCTGCTTTGATTTATCCATTTGTAAATCCTTCAAATTGTGTTTGGCTGTTGGAGAACCAGATGTTGTAGGGGTGATAGCGGCTTTGTCTGAGGGATGAATCATTTGGAACAATGCTCCCTTAACAGCCCGTTGTTGTAAAGAAAATCTAATGTAATGTTGTTTATCATATATGTCATTTGCCACGAGAAAGGCTTGGAAATTTTTATATGCTGGTCGGTGGATATTGGATAATTCAAATCATCCACCCTCATCAACTCGACGATAAGCCTAGAATAAGTTGCCAATGCCCTGCACCAACCTCCACCGGCAGCACCCCGCTTCCTACCCCATGAAAGCTCCGCCCCCTCCCCCCTACTTTAACCTTCTATATCTGTTCTTTCAAAATTGGAATTGAAATAGCATAACTGAAAATGAGTCGTAGAAATTTCTATACTACTAGTGTATATATTATGAAATATATACATGTGATTGGTTTCATCAACTTCTATTTTAAAACAAAAATAGGTGAGCATAATATGGACCAAGGAAAAAATGATGGATTCAATAGAAGAACTGTTTGGGCATGGAGGCCCATTAGACGCGATAAAGGCTTTTTCTTTTACCAGACAATGGGCCAGACAGCAACCAGAAAGTATGGACTTTTTGGGCCTCTAAATAGACTCCAAAGCCCATGAAAGAATTTTCGTTTTACCCCCTTTTTTTTGGCGATAAGAATTTTCGTTTCAGCAGCTGAAGAAATGAAAATCCATAAATAAAACTCATTTACATTAAAAAGGAAAAATTACTTAGCTAAGTTTCCTTATATAAGTAAAAACATTTTAAGGTTAGCCAAACAATTATGCTTCGTATGCTATTTCATTATTGTGATGTGATAACTAAATGATTTAGGGGGCCCCATTATCTTGATGAATCAAGGAGGAATCTTTAATCATTGTACATTTGGCAATATTGAAGAGTAAAAAAATTTAGAAGTTTTAAATCATACAATTCTTAAATACAAAAATATTTAACCTCCATAAATTTTTATTTTTATAACAAAACCCTTCACTCCATGTAATTGCGACTAGCATCGATGCACGGCACATGTGTTTCAAATTTACGTGGAGTATATCTATGTGGACCACATCAGTTGAGAGATTTTGTAATAAAAATTTTAAGAGATTTTTGAACATTACTCTTTTTAAATATATAAATAGAGCATTTTAATTTTTCTCAATTATAAATTAGGAAAATGACGAGTTACTTACTTCTTAGTGGTTATGATGAGAGTTTTGAACCAGTTACTCGTTCTAACGCCTCTACTAGTTGCGACATGTTAGTATGTTACGTTTTGGTGAACAACAACAAAGTGGAGAAACACACTTAAAACCTCAAAAAGTTGAAACCATATAAGCATAAGTAATAAACATGGATGAGAGCAAAAATGTGAGAGCCACTGAGACAAGTAGGCAGATTCTCTCAATATAAATAATTTTGTGAAGGGAAGGTGGGAAAGGGACTGCTGAGTAATGGGGCAGAGTGTGTGAGAGTGGATGCAGTCAGCAGATGTACTCATAATATGTAGAGACAGGATATATTATTTTTTATATAATGCTGTAATAAAATATATAGAGAGAGATAGAATATAATAACGTTTAATACATATATATATATATATATGTGGAGAGAGAGAGAGAATCAGTGCTTAAAAATTCCATCCCACTCACAAGTCCACATACCAACGAAAATCCTCCACTCATGTGTCCCCTTCTTTCCCAAGTCCATTAGGGGTTTTTGCATTTTGGACATCCCTTTTACTTCTAATTGGTACTTTTACCCCTCCAAATTTTTTTATGCACGTATTTTCTTAGTCGTCATAGCTGGATCGTTCAACTCAATTTCGGTTAGGTTTGAACAATTCTATGAGACGAGTCTTCTATCGAATAAATGTATGTATCATTTGAATTGGTTGGTCTTTGTTGAAAATTAAGGAGTTGAGACAAACTAATTAGTTCACAAATATTATAATATGTTTTTGTTATATTTTCAAAATATAATTTACTAGTCGTTGAGCCATGACACGGTCATGCAATATGGCCACACTATGTCTTTTGTTGGACTAACTCCATAATTTGGCACAAATTCTATTTGAAAACATAACTAATAAAAGACTGCAAGCAAGCTTTTACAAATATTTAGTATATTCAAAACTCATAGTCTAAAAAGCTCTCTATTCTATAGTGCGACATTTTATGAAAATTTGAATTGCCCAAAAAGGTTCTTATATGAACATAAACAAGACTCGAAAATAAATAGAGACATACGAAAGTTAAATGATAATGTTTAGGAAATTTAGTGAGAATTCCCTAAATATGTAACTCTAAAATCATGTTATTCTTTAACTTTTAGTAAAATATACAACCATGTGTGCTAACTTTCTAATATGGTTCATGTTCCGAATCTTAATACTTTTTTTTTTTGTCAAAACCCCTTATCTTAGTTCTCTATGCATGTGATAACCTTCCTTGACTCTTAAAAAAAAAAAAAAGAAAAAAAGAAAAAAAGATATTAGACATTAACGTAATATTTCTCAAAGTTGCTTGTGTTTTCAAAGTCCAAATACAATCCTGTCGTGATTGCATTATTATCTGAATAGAGTTTCGTAAATAAGAATATGAATTTTTTAGTACCCATATGGGTGACTTGGTTTTATATATGCATGTAATTACGTGATATGCATACATACAGCCATGTCGCCTTATAGGTGATAGGGGGCATTTATATGAGTGTTAAAACTTTCTCAAAAATGACAATACTAGATTCACAATGTTAAAAGATAGTAAGATGATTGAGACATCCTTTAAAAATAATAATAATAGTAAGGGACATAAACATTTAGGGAGATTTCTGTCACATTTACGAAAGGTTTGGACCTGCTAAATTTACCAAATTCTTTAATTTACACCCCCCCCAAAACACACACTCTTTCTCACACACACACAAACATCCGCCGTTTGTGTTTGCAAGAGAGCAAACAAACATTTTTTAATTCTTAGAACACCACATCACCCACTAATAAAAACTCGCATATATCCAGAGAGAAAGGGTAATAGTAACCTTATTTAATCCGTTTTATTTGTCAAAATATAGAGAATTGATAATGAAGAGATATAATATATATTAAAAATATAAAAATATTTAAAATAAGTAATTGTAATTAAATAATTATTAAATTAAATATTAAATTATTAATAGATAAATTTATAAATTAGTAAAATAAAAAGATCTTAAATAAGATTTTTTCTTTTGCCCTTTTGAAAGCACATTTGTATCTGTATGCGTGCGACACTGTAAGAGAAAAGCCAGAAATATAACTTTTACTTTTTAATGCTACCCCCGCACCCGCACCCGCAACCCCTACCCCTTTAGAGACCTCTGATGTATGTTTTGTTTTTCTGAAAATTCGTGCACCCTTTTCCCCCTCTCTCTCTCTCTCTCTCTCTCTCTCTCTCTCTCTCTCACACACACACAGTTAACTGCAAAGATTCATAATTGATTTTCCAATATTTAAAGTTTCTTGGATTAGTAAACATATTTGATATGCGTTCTCTTGAACCCTCACAAGTTATGAACTTTTGCTTTGATTATTTTTAACCCTTTTTTGTGGATAAAGATTGTTGCTTTGAGCTATACTTGAAGCAAGAAAAAGTTGTGTTTGGGTGAAAATCGTTTTCCAAGAATATAAAAATGGCACCATTATTGTTTCTGCTTAATTAAGTTTGTTAGAAGTTATATTTATATATATGAATGGCTCATGCTCACAGTACCAGTAATAATGATTATGCAAATGCTACTATTACCGCCACCGGTGATAATCAACAGAAGTTGACAGCAACTTTTCATGACTTTCTTGGTGCGAAAGGCCAAAATCCTGCTCCGGCATCCCGCTGCGGTGGCCGGACATCGTCGGAGGTGTCTCCATCAGCTTCTGCCTCTCTTGGTGCCTCTTCTTGTGGTGGCCGTGGGCCCATCTCTACCACTTCTGATCTGGGCTCCGGTAATAACCCAAGAGCAACCGTCCGGTCTCTTCTTTTCTTAATTAATTAATTTATTTATTTTTACAGTTCTTGTTCTTCTTTAATCGGCTCTTTTGGTTTGAATTTTCAACACATGTTTAGCTGGATTAATTTGCTTACATCTTTTCCTACGTGGCAGTTGAATTTTTTGTCAGCAAGCTGATGCTGTGACCTATTACGTTGTTTCAAATTTCTCTGAGTACTTCAAATTGCAATCTGTATAATTGTAATCTTAGTTTATAAGTCATCACATTATATATGTTTTTTTTTGTTGGTAGCTGTTTATTTACTATTCCCGAGCTCTTTCAGTTCTGGAACTCTTGTGGTTAATTGGGTGGGTTTGGCAATGTAGTTCTCTGTGACATCATTGATGGAAATGGCTCCATTATATTTAGTATGCCTTCTATTCCCATTCGGATAACTCTGTTTTGTGGTTTTAGTGAAATGGTTGCTCCACATATTCTATGGTGTCCATTGGACACCATTTTAGGACACCTGCCACGTATGCAGTGGACTCCATAAAATGGTGTCCATTGGACACCATAGAAGGACTAATGGTTGCTCACTTACTCTGGATGGCCAACTCCAAATACATATGTGCAGGCCCTTTTATGTCTTGACCACCCCAGTATTGAATTTGTCATGATCTCTAGAATAATAATGGATATTGGATGGCTTTCGAAGGTTCCAGTAGTTTGATAGTTCTTTTACTTAATTATGCTAGAAAGACATGTTGGCAGTCATTTGGAGGGGATACCATTTTATCTATCAAGAGGCGAGTTTACAGGGCCCGAGACAAGTAATAGATTTACAGGAACTAAACGAAGTAACTCAGACTCTTTTATGCTGTCATCAAAAGAGAAGCTTCCACAAGTGCTAACAGATTCTCTTGACAGCTCTCATTTGATGAAGGTCTGTTCTTTCACGTCTTCCTAAATCTTTTCCTTCCATCTTTTGGTGACGTCTTGTTATCCTAGGATAGGTTACGTGTGTTGCGGTCTTATGCTGGTCTAAATGTCATTCCTAAAGTGCATGTTTGGGGCAAAAAAAAACAAAAATTAGACGGCAGTGAAAACTGAATACACAAGATATTAGCTTCCATTTTTTTTTTTAATTTTTATTTTTTTGGTTACACTGTCCAGTCTGTCCAATTTGTGCTACCAAACACGCCAAGAAAGTTATACCATTTCTACTGACTTCTGACTTTCTGTTCAAGTTCAGCTGCTGCGACATGCAGGGGGAGAGCGTCCTAGGCGACAACATGATGAGGAAACTTCCCTTGCTATGCATCAGATGAGGCCGATTTCAGCTTCTCATATATCGCAATCTTCCAGTGGTGGTAACTCTAAATGGGATCGAGCTATTCCCATGAATCTTGGGCCAACCTTACAGTATCCTCCACGTGGTGGTCAAGTTGCACCATTTGGGTACCAAACACCATCAAATAGGTTTAAGGATACTAATGCTGGTCCTTCTACCATATCTCGAACAGCTGCTGATGAAGGATCTAGGACTGGGATCAGAGGATCTGGAATTTTGAATTCTATCAATGCAACTGGAGGGGTTTCGGAGAGGCACTCTTCGGGAGTGCTAATACGCACCGATAAACAGAAGTCGGGTGTTTACATTTCAGAGCGAGAACCCTCTATTACACCCAGGTTTCATGATACCATCTGTGTTTTTATATACTTATATTTTTTAATTGTTGTGCCTGAGGAATCTATGTCCCACAGCTTAGGGATTCAAGTTTTATTTGTCTTTCTTAATGACAGTCAACACAGAACAGAATCGGCCAGTCGTCAAATGACTATATTTTATGGTGGTCAAGCACATGTCTTCGACAAAGTTCACCCCAATAAGGTCTGTTTACTGCATTCTTTCTAATCAACAGGACTCATACAACTAATCAAATGCCTTCTGCACTATTATCCGTAACTCCACAACCAAGAAGTTGACGTCAGAAACCTTTTAGGAATTTTAAAAAAAAAAAGAAAAAAAAAAGCCCTTTTAGGATTTAGATTCAAGGATTTTGTATTTTCTACTATTGGAGTTTGGACAGGAAATGTAGAAATGGAGAAGTGCGTATTGATGAAAGCCTCCTGTAACAATTGCTGGAAGACAAGAGATCTTTTGATTATCGGCACTGTACTTAAAATTTTAAAGATGATTTAGGATGATGCCTTTGGAGTTTTCCCTTAGAGCAATTTTTTTCTCCTGCAGTAGAGCTGTAAGGAGCAAGTATGGTTTAGAACGGTTTATCCCAAAAGAATTGTGAGAGGTTCTGCTAGAAACATTTGGAAGTTCATGTCTACCTAGTCATGAAATGGAATGTGTTTGTAGAAGATGGATTCCTTTTAGAATTAAGGTTCGATTAGTCCCCACCCCCTTCCATTATTTTATTGATCATGTAATATCACCTCATCTTTGTCACATTCAAGGTCCTGTCCCAGGTTATGGTGCCTCCTTAGCTGATTTTTCATATGAAATTAGTTTCTTTTCAGTTGTTTCAATAGAAATATTTATATCTCTCTTTGTTATTCATGGGTGTGATGTGGAAAAAGTGTTGTATTATACCTCCTCCTCCCCCTACTCCTCATCCCATATTTTGATCTGCATCTTCCCATGAGCTACTCAATGGTATCCTTGAAAGCATAGACCGACTTAGTTGCAATGGAGTTTTGCTTCTTCCTCCAGAGTCCAGATGATGGACCAACTGGAAAAAGAATCGAAGGCATTAGAAGAGACCTTCTAGCTCTAAGGCTATCATATTAAAGGCAGCATGGTCACATCAAGCTGCCGGCGGTTTTTATTTGGGGGTGGGGCCTCCTGCTCCTCCTTCCCTGACTTTGGAGGATATGTTGTCTTCTTGTTTCTTAACAATTGCGATAACATTTCTACCATTCATCAGGTTTGTTGCCCAAAAAAAATTTCCAAAAATACTTTTTGGTCTACAGAAATGTAGGCTGTAGGCCTGGTGATATCATTTGATAGTTTTCTTGTTGTCCATAACATACTTCTGATGTTTGATTTGTTGTCAGATAACTTTCTTAATGTTAGATATCCAGAATTATTATTGAGCATGCTTGGCTAATCTAAAATATAGGTTACCATTTATATATTTTATTTTACATAAAAATTTAGTTATTACAGAGGGAACTTTTTGTATACTTTTCAGATGTTAGAAACTCCTTTATTTCAATTTTGATAAATAAATTGAAAAGATATACTTTTTTTCTGAATTTCTGGCTTTTTCTAAATAATATTAATAGCACGACCCTGAAGCTCACCTATTTCTTAGCACTCCAGATATCTGTGAAGCTATCACTAAACGAAGATGTTCATCATTTTGATATGTTTCATAGGGTAAAGTAGAAAATGTCAGCAGTATTAAAGAAGAAAAAATTAAGTTAAAATCTTATAAGGATTTTTCAATACCTCTTATCGTATGCAGTTTCAGTAATTCTGAACCTTTGCGATAACTGCAATCTCTGCAAAACATAACAAGTCTTTTGGTCTATATCAGGCAGATATTATAATGGCCTTAGCTGGATCAAATGGAGGATCTTGGTCAACAAATTATGCGTCAAAATCTGCATCGGGGCCTCTGACTGGAGAAAATCTTATACCTAGTGATGCAGGCATTGTGACGCCGAAAGAGTTGCAGGACAAGCCATCCGATGGAGGGAAATCGCACCATGGTTTTAGCTCTGGTGATTAACAAATTCTTGTCTCAACTTCTTATACTTGCACTACACAACACTCTGGGTGGTGGTGGTGGTTTCCCATCCAAGAGCTTAGACTTTTAGAAGGAATGGCTCAGTATGGTTTGTTGATTTCAAAATACGGTAACATTTATATACATATCATTTCGATAACACTGTAGGAAGTCGTCCAGGGGGTACGGTGACAAAGGAATCCAAAGGCAGAGTTCAAGCATCAGAAATCAACGCCGGAGGTAAAGGCGAGGTCTAATAGTTACTACTTGGCTTTGCTTGTGCTTGCTTTTTGAGTCTTTGTACTTAAGCAATTAGTATTTTGCATTCCCTCCTGCGAGAAATACTGAACTGAATCTCATCTGCTTGGTTATTCTTGAAGCTCTTGGCTTATTTTTGTAATGTGCAAAGACCGCATTAAGCACTTGAATCAATTATGAGATCAAGATATTTGCGGGAGTAGTGCTTTTCTTTACTCAACATGGTTTTATCTTGGAATGGCATGAAAATCTTGAATGTTCGACTCAACATGGTTTTATCTTGGAATGGCATGAAAATCTTCAATGTTCGCTGGCTTCTCACTTTTCTTTACCCAACACGGTTTCATCTTGGAATCGGATGAAAAACCTTGAGGTTCTCCTGAACATTTTTAACGTCCTTATGGTTTCAATAAAACTTTGTTCTGGTAATGTTGTACCTTTTATCCATACATGGTGACCATTGTTGGACTCTTTGGGGCTCAATTATAGCACACTCTTATCCTTTTGACCATATGATAGTTTTAATGCTTGTATATTGAGGGAGAATAACCATATGTGTTTGCTTGTTTTCGGGTTCTCATTCAAGGTGCAGAATTTATTGTTAAATTGGGGCTCTTGAATACACACACAAGTTCTTCATTGGCTAGGAGTAGTGAGTCTTTGGCGTACCAGAAAATTTTTCAGGAAGAAGTTACAAACAGATACAGATGAATAATGCAAACCATGAGCAATTGAGAAGTGCAATAATCAGAGTAATTTATGGCAAACATGTTCAAGCACGATGAGTGCGACCATCTGCTCGGGCTAACCAGTAGAGTCATGAACCTAAACCACGAAGTCTCTCGTTCCTAGCACATTCTTCCTGCCATTTCAATTTTCAAGGACAAAATAAGAAAATGAATCCAAATAGAGTATTGTATGGTCTGAGTAAGTGACTCATCTGGCACGAGTACTGACTCGAGCATACTGAAAAATGACAAAAGCAAATTAGTACCAGCGAACATGCAAACCATGATTCAGAGAATTGTATCAGAGAAATTTATTTCCATTTCCATTTATTTAGGTGTTAAATGCACAAAGATGGAATAGTTCTTCATGATTATGACATTTTCCACGGCAAAAAGAATTCTAATCAAAGACGCGTAAGTAAATTTTCTTATTCTGAAAGGAAAAGTAACACGCTTGGAAAATGTAGCCTTTCCTTTATCCCCCCTTTTTTTAAAATTTGTTTATTTTGTAAGTTTGAATTCATGATTGCAACATATTCATCAGTCGAATACCTGGAAAAGTTTCAAGATAGATTGGTTGTGTCGCTGCTCTGAAATTGCAGCTGCATATTTTTCCTTGAGTGAATCACAGTTTTTTTGTTCTGTTTGCAGCGTTGTTTGCACCTTGGCAAGCCTCTGGGAAGCAAAAGGAAAATTACTTGCAAAAATGTTTGATGAAATAGTAGAATTACGACTTCTAGCCAAATAAAAAGGGGCAGCGAATAGGATTATAGGAATGAGATGTTTACTAATGGACGCCCGGTGATCTTTACCATGAACCAAAAACAACAGACAGCGAGATCATTGAGTACATATTACATTCACCTTAGCATATTTAGTTGCTAATGAAAAGAAAACGAGAGAAGAAAAAAGGAAGATAGAACTTATTTCAAAGCTCCATTGTACTCGTTAAGAAGCATGGTGTAGACCATATATGAAAAACAACGTCAGCTTAAATGTGTATCAGAGATTGGACATAAGAAATCCACTCTCTCTTACGATTCAAGAAGTTTGAGTGATACAAAGAATTTATGAGGATAAGTAATTCTCAGAGAAATTGCCCAACTGAAAATGAAAAGCCAGCAGTCGTAAAATCTCACTACAAATAGCACACCCACTTTTAATTCAGGAGCTGTCAACATACTCTTGATTCTGTAACTAGAAGTACTCTTGATTAAGGTTCTTCCTTAAAATGTTTGCTACAATTCAAAATATCGACAGACAGGGAAGGAAGCTAATTCAGTATTTTTTGAAAGCAAATGGCAGAGTTGTCAACAAGAAAGGTTTATATATATAAGGATTTGACCTAACCAATATTAACCGCCGCGCAATTTAGTGCCTGTTTGATTCAATTTATAGTAGTTGATTTATAAAGAGAAATTATAAAGAGGTGAAATGAGTGGTGTAGATTTAATAGAAGTTTGAAATTTGTGGTTATAAATAAGTAACTGTCAAATCAGTAGTCAAATCAGTGGTAAGTGAGATTATAATATATTATGATAAAGAGAATCAAACAGGGGTACGCCCAGCACTAACTATATCATCTAATCATCTATTCCGTAACTTTTGAAGGTCAGAAATGACTACCTGCTGAATTCCCTTCAATATTCCCTCCAATGACTCGATGAGTTTGGTACGCCCAGCAACACTAGTAATAGCATCTTGGAACTGGAGATGATTGAATGTAGAAAAGACAGAGATCAATATAAGCATGGCCCTTCATCATGGAAGAATATACTACTTTCCATAAAGCAAAATATTGAAGGCATGTTGATATTTAAGTAGCAATCTGTGCTGTGACGAAAAGGGCCCCCGGGGGGGGGGGGTTGTAACTACTGCAGCAAAAGAAAAATATGGACAAATACTAGCAGAAAGAGGCATTCACAGAATAAAAATTGGAAGTAAATTGTACTACTAAATCTATACCTGCAAGCTAATTGAGTTCAACAAGGATGTCTCCTTTAGCATCAAATCTTTTATCTCCACCAAAGCATTATAGGTATCATAGTGCTTACGAGTTTGCCGAAGCTTTTTCTGAGTACAAGCATCAGGATGCGCAGTCCATCTAGCTTGTAAGACGATGACGATTTAAAAACATATAGAAACATAATGAACTTTCTGTACCTGTATCTGGGTGTTAAGCTCTAAAAACCTCCTCTCGTACCTGAAATTTCAGTTGAAAAAAATAATATATTCATCTTGTGCAAAAGAGAGAAATTTTTGCTCTTTGACCAATCTTAAAGTTCTCCATTTTTTCAGAAAATGTCTTAACATTTGATCCACATCTATGCTTAAGTGCAAACAACATAGCTTGAAGAGCAACACATGCTAAAATACAAAAAGGTTCTGATAAATATCTCATGACCAAGCATCTCAAAAGTTACCTATCATAGTTCGAGGAGATCACATAAAGCTCATAAGATCTCTCAAATTGTAATAATAAACTATCAAGCACCATTGAGATACCAGTCCGCGCGCGAGAGAGAGAGGGAGAGGGGGGAGGGATAGAGAGAGAGAGAGAGATTGCACATGTAATGGAAGGTCAAAAAGTTATTGGATACCAAATCACATACAAACTCTGACATAATCCTTAACAACCTATGCAGATATTCAAACAACAGCCTATGAAGGGGCTTAGTTGCTTTAAACAAACAACTCTTGAGATGCTCATGCAACTCAAATAAATATCATACAAAAGGAAGGATACAGAAGCTTCTGTTGGGGGGAAAGAGGTAGAAGAAGATGAGAAATATACTGAATAAGTTCAGCTTGTGATGGTATTTCATCAAGTTGCCTCTTCAGGAATACAATTGCCCGGAGTTTCTTTGCAAGTTCCTACCACCAAAGCAAAAAATAACTGCATTACAATCAGAAATTAACACCAAAGGCATCACTTTAGCATGGAGTTTTCTTCTTCGTTAGAGATGCGAAAACTAACAAATTGCTAAGAAATACCTGTACGAAAAGTTATGCAACTTCTGTAAAAAGATCAACAGACCTGCAAAAGCAGTCATGACAATCAACACTGGTAGGTGAGAGTTTTGACTTCAATGAGTAACCCGTTCTTCAGGTAGCTTAAACATCCTTAACACTAGAAGTACAAGGACTTCAACTGCCTATTGGTTTTGAGAAACTAACAGAGGTAAAATGTACAAAATGGGAGGCAGTTAAACCCATGATCTAGATAAATAAAAATGAAAATGCACATAGCATAAACATATAATCAAGTTTCAAGGGTTTACAAGCCTTCCCTCAGCTCAGCGAGACATGCACTATAGAAAATTGAAAGCAAAAGGTTAAGTAAATTAACTTCCTCTCCGAAGACGAGGCACAAGTACACGACGCTCTTCCGATCTCAATTTGTTGATCTTAGTGTGTATCTCAAAATCAAAACTGATCTCTCACGAAAAGTTTAATTTTATACATAATTTGGAACATCATTAGGTTCCCAAATTTCTAAATTGCCAGATAAACATGAAAATTCATGCATTGCACACAAAAACCTAATGTCATGTGCATGCATGCTAGGTATTTACTCTTAAAATCATATCGAACACTGGTCTAACCTTCTTTGCTGACTCTAGTCTCTTGTTAGAGATCGGTCTATCAAAAGAGCAAGACTCCGAAAATGGTCCTTCCCGTCTTCATCATTATCTAATATTCTCTCCATCTCACTGACCTCCCCATGTGACTTATTATACTCTAAACTGCATTGGGACTGAAAACAAGACTCTTGACTCTCGAGTTCCTGTAGAAACAACCAGCCTGGAGTCAGCCGAATTCATTAAGCTAGAAAAATAACTTCTGGTAAGCAGCATACAGGTTAAGAAAAGGGATGAATCCAAAATCTTTCTTTAAACAGAAGGCATGAAAAATTACAAGAATATCTACCATCTTGCAGCAAGTTAAAATACTGATTAATGAAGACAACTTTTCTTTTCCTTTTCTATCACTGAAAATTGTCCTAAGTCCTTCAATTGAGAGGAACATGTTGTTAGAGAAATAAGATTCACATCACCACCTCTCAAGAATATAGTAAAGCGAGGCAGCAGCAGTAGCGACATAGAAAATGAATAACAAATTGTAATCTCCAAAAATGAATCATGAAGTAACCTTCAAGGACTCCAGTAGGGATACCAGTCTCCAACCTAGTGAAGAATTGGGACATTCTTTATCAATTTGTTCCCGTATAGTTTGTACCTCATCCAAAATGATAGCTTGTCTTCCATTCTGAATAGAATTGCATAGATGCCAGTAAATATATATTTTCCAAGAGAAACATATAAAGAACCAATAAAATGTTCAAAGCACAAGAGAGAGTCTAGAAGTGAAAAGTGAGAGGTATATTTCATCCTCTCTTTTCAACTAACCAATTCTTCAAGATTTTCCCTCAATGACTGTTCATCGGTCTGCAACCACTCATTATTCTGGCAGTAAATAAGATTAGTAGAAATATATATTAAACACGACCAAATTTCCCTTGGTAGATTCATAACACTAATTGAACTCATGGTCGAAAATCTGGTTCAATTTGTCTTGATATAAATAAATACTGATAAACAGGCGAATTACCTCAGACCGCGCCATTGTTGTGTCAAAATTGGAAGCTTTTGACAATACAAAGGAAGAAAACTTGTCCAAACGCGATTATAATCAAATATCATGCAGAAGGATTCAGGAAGCTAAGCCCATCTGCAGCAAATCACAAGTAACGAAAAATTTAGGTGTGAATTAAAAACAGAACTGATTTATTGGGTTGGATAATTGATTATGCCAGGTGCAGAATGCTGAAACGAGCTCCAATGAGACAACTGAGAAGAAGAAACTAATTGCAACTATGGTGATTGAATTTTTCTTTTAGTGCCGACATGGCCACTGAACTGTCATTTATTTCACACTCATCCTCACTCTTTTACAAAAGTATTTCATTCAAAACCATCAATTGGTTTAATACTTTAATTCACATTTGGGAGATACTTTATCCCCAAAGATGTTTACTAATTGGTTTATTATGTTGCATTTTGTGCCTACCATTCATAGAGAAAGTTAAAAGTTATGATTATATGGCGCTTAGATATGATCTTGGCCCTATTTGTTGTTATTTTTTGCGACAACAACTGACTCTACTTTTAAAATAGACCAATAAAAAATTAAAAACAAACAATTGTCTGCTATATTAGTATATTTCAGTTTGTAACGCGTGTACACAGGTAAGAGATTGGTGCCATAAAAATGCCAGCAGTTTGGCACTAGAGAATAAAACTAATATATGCATCCTACCTATCGATAGTGAGACTTTGTATAATGTCTAACTAAATTCTCACTCGTGCGTTGTGCGGGAAGAATACATATCAAATTATTTAAAAACATAAATAATATGAAAATTTATAATTTTTTTGTATGGGGAAATTTTATGAGGTTACATTACTCAATAAGGAATAATTAATTTTTAAAATCAACTAAACAATAATGTAATTTTTTTCTTGTCATCTTAAGGTAACTATAGTTTGCAACAAATTTTAACCATATTATCGTTAACTCAAATAAATATCATTTTATTTTTTATACTAATTTAGATAAATTACACTGTATGAAATAATTGCTAATTAAGCGGTGTCGTGTACTCTGAAAATATTTCTTATTTGAAACTTATAAAGTCATATATTATGAAGATTATATAAAATGGTTGTAATTATTAAT
>CAVNYN010273962.1:0-38410 GCA_963692815.1 Nyctanthes arbor-tristis
CAATAATGTAATTTTTTTCTTGTCATCTTAAGGTAACTATAGTTTGCAACAAATTTTAACCATATTATCGTTAACTCAAATAAATATCATTTTATTTTTTACACTAATTTAGATAAATTACACTGTATGAAATAATTGCTAATTAAGCGGTGTCGTGTACTCTGAAAATATTTCTGATTTGAAACTTATAAAGTCATATATTATGAAGATTATATAAAATGGTTGTAATTATTAATATCCATTTATATGGAGAAAATTTTAAAAAAATTGTAATTATAATTTTTAATTAACTTAAACTAATGATATATGATATATATGTTTAATTTCTATTAATTATAAACTACGAATTTAAAAATATGTTAGACAATTAGATAATTAAATTTATCTATAATTTAAATAATTAAATGATGATAATTATCTATTAGTTATTAAATTTGAAGGTGAATTTTATTTTAAAATGGTGAGTAGATAATATAAGAGTGAATAAAAAATTTTAAAAAATTAAAAAGTCCAGAATACTACACAGATTACCTCAACATGAAACAAAATGTCTAAAAAGACTCTACTAACAGAGTTTTTTGCTGAAAAACTGTTGTATAAACGTATTGTAGCTCCTTTCATTTAATTAATATCTAAATGTGAGTAGATTAATTATTTCCATCTAAACATGATACATCCCAATAGAATTGTCGTATACGTGCTACACAATTTTGCTTCCTTGATTTTGTCATTTTGTTTATATTTTTTGAAACAAAAATAAAATGCTAACAGAGGACAAATAGATTGCAAATATTACAATAATTTGAATATATACGAAGTGAATTTAAAAAATTTCTTAATAGTCTGTTGGCACAATATTTTGCCAATTGACCAATTTTAAGGGGAAAAAATGCAATCTGTCAACTAAAAGAGTGTGTCATTTATTGTCACACATCTCTTTCTTTTATTGGTATATGTCAACTAATTAACACATTATTGTATTAATCACGGGTAAAAGAGTAAAACTAATAAGGATCCGTTTGGTTCGTGTCATAATAGGAATGTATTATAATTTCATTACATCAAATCACAATTTTTCACTTTTTAACAAAATTTAACTAATCAAATTAAGCCACATATCACAAAAATTTAAATTTTAAAATATATTATAACACAATCTAATTATAAACGATATCAAACGGACTCTAGGTAATTGTATCCATAAATAATAAAATAATAATAATAATAAAATAATAAATCGAATAAAAATTAAGGGTTTGTTTGGTATCGTTTATAATTAGATTGATTTATAATATATTTTGAAATTTAAATTTTGAAGACATGTGACTTAATTTGATTAGTTAAATTTTGAAAAATTGTTATTTGATGTGTTTTGGGGGTGAGGTGTCAATGAGAAAATTTGACAAGTATCTCAAAAATTTAAAATTTAAAATATGTTATAAACTATTTGATTTATAATCAATGCTAAACAGACCTTAAAAAATAGAGACATTTATTTATTTCATAAAAACACTAACAATTAGAAGCTGTGAACCCGTTCGTTACAGTATCCATAAATCGGGACCTTCTCTGTAATTTTCCCTTTCAATACTTTCTTTGATAAAATAATTTAACAAGCGAAGAGGCAAGTATAGAGCCTTTAAAACCCTAGAACTCTCTTCACTTCCAGTTCCTGATTCTCCTCGGCAACCTATCTCTCGCACTGTCGAATTCAAGGCTTGCTCGCATTCAAGGCTCGCAGTAAACAATGGCAACTATGATGGTAATCAATCTCTTTCCATAAATCTATATAATGCAAATTTCAGCATGTGTGAAGTTGTGCGCTTTTCTGTTGTTTCATTATCAATTGCTGGCCATGCCCATTGATGTTGTATACTTTTCGATCATTCAGCTAGTCCCTAGACTACTAGTACTCAGTAAGAATTTTGAAATTGCAGTTTATCGTAATGTTTGAATATTGATGTTCTTTGTTTGCTGTCAAAGAATGGCATAGTTAGGAGTAGAAAATTTCGATTAGTTCTACTTCTCCAGATAGTCATAAGATCACAGTTAATACACGATTCCACGGTCCTGGCCGCCAAAGATTGATAGTATAAATAATTTTTCGGTATATTTGAGCGTATACGGAACACATTTTCTCTGCATATTTCTTGAACAGGCACTGGAACTGCAACTTTTAAGTTTATATATAAATATGACTGCTGATCTTAGAACTTCTAGAAATAGGTTGAAGAGCTAGCAAAAACTTTGTAGCTAGTCTCAAGATGCTGTTACTTGGTAATATTCGTAAACTTTTGATTACCGTGAGCTATTTTTTCTTTATTTATTATTTTTTGGGGTGTCATTGGATTGTTAGTTTTTGTAAGCCATGTTTCCATTCTGTTCCTGTATTTCTTTTTCTTTCCTTACTAGAAAACCTAAATCAACTGCGGAAGGTTCTACTAAAATACCATCACACACACATATATATATATAAATATATAAATTTTCTACACTCTAATGCAACATTTGCCTATCTTTGTCAAACAACAGCAACCTCAAATTATACTGTTGAAGGAAGGGACAGACACCTCACAAGGAAAACCACAGTTAGTAAGCAACATAAACGCGTGTATGGCTGTGGCTGATGTAGTCCGGACTACTCTTGGACCAAGGGGCATGGACAAGTTAATCCATGATGAGAAAGGAAACACCACCATTTCGAATGATGGGGCCACCATAATGAAGCTTCTTGACATCGTGCATCCTGCTGCGTCGATCCTTGTTGATATTGCCAAGTCACAAGACTCTGAGGTATCAATGTCCTTGTATCTTGTGGTTTCATTCTTACCCCTGACATCGATATCTTGTTCCCTCCAAATAAATGTGAACTAATATGCTTTATAGGATAAATGTGTAAACTGATCCAAAATGCAGTGATGCTTTATTAATTTTTTGAGTAAGTAGTGATTAGTACTGTTTTCTTTTGGAATGGTAAGTATTGGCTGTTAAACAAATTGGCATGTGGACTTACGATTACTATTTCAGTCAATTTCCTTAACTTACTAGCCGTTGTTTTGAAGCTAAAGTTGAAATATTTTCCACATTGATAAGTGTGGGAGGTCTACATCATTCAGGGCTTGACATGCTATCCGATGGTTGTCCTTTGTTTAAGGGAAATGAGCTAGCAGAAAACTGCCATGTGCAATATCTGCTCTTTTTGTCATCGGTATATCTTTGCAGTATCGATTGATCTTTGTCAAAATCGGACATCTAATTGTCCATCGGACTTGGCTATGAAACTAATCAAACATTTCCATGTACTGTGTCGTCTTCGTAATAGCTCCTTGCTGCTATATGCCTAATTCGTCTCTTTTTATTGTTCTGTTCTGCAGGTTGGCGATGGAACCACTACGGTAGTCCTGCTTGCTGGAGAATTTCTAAAGGAAGCAAAGCCATTCATTGAGGATGGAGTTCATCCTCAGAATCTTATACGGAGTTATAGGACAGCTAGCCAATTGGTAATCATCTAGACTCTTGTGTTGTGATGTTAAATTTGGGTGTTAGAGTTTATGCACTTCTCATTTTACATATTCTGTAATAGGCCATTGAGAAAGTCAAAGAATTAGCTGTTAGTATAGAGGGAAAAAGCTTAGAAGAAAAGAAGAGTTTACTTGCTAAATGCGCTGCTACAACACTCTCTTCAAAGCTTATTGGTGGTGAGAAGGAGTTCTTTGCATCCATGGTTGTGGATGCTGTCCTTGCCATTGGAAATGAGGATAGGCTAAATATGATTGGAATTAAAAAGGTATATTGCTTTCAATCCTATAAGTTTTTCTTTCTTGGTTTCAATCTATTATTATCACTTCCCCCCCCCCCCCCCCCGCGTGCATGTACTTTTTAGGTTATTTGTGGTTATTCATGGTATTAGACCTTTTCTAACCACTGTATTTTAGCATCTTGAACTCTTGGTAGTAATGTTATTGGATGCTTAATGATGCTCTTAGCACTACGATATTACAACTTTAAACAGGAGAAAATGATCATTGCTTGATAATTCATTACATGTCACCTTCTGCTTTAGGCAGTTGAGCTCAACACTTATGCTTTTATCTCAAAATTTTTATGGACCCCTAGACACTGTTGTACAGATAGACAGGACATATTTCATTGAGTTTTTGACTGATGTAAATGGTCCTACTATATGGATGGGTAAATTCTCTTTGGTTCACTTGTTGCACTGTCTTAGAGCCCAGTCTAAGAAATATTCATCTTTGGTAATAAGATTAAATACATATTTGACGCTGGTGGAGAGGAAAGGAACATTATAAGTTTCACAAGACAACTCAATTAAAGAAATAAGGACTTCTGAGAAACAAGTTGTAGGTAAATATTGCAGATTCTTTTTCTTTGTTTATAAGCGGGTAAAACTAAGGGGAAAAGAAAAATTAATAAAAATTAGTAAGTTGTCTTTGGTCTGCTTAAGAAAGAGACTTTAATCCTGTATGATACACATACGATGCACTCACAACTGACTTAGGCGCTCTACCTGTGCTTACAATGCAGGTTTCTGAACAGTAAATGAGGATGATTTACAATTTCTCCAATATATGATATATCATGCCCTTTATTGCAAATTGTTTACTGTTATTCCGGTGCATACAATAAATGTGTACATAAATATGAGTGATTGAAGCAAGAAAACCTGTCCATGGTGCAGTATGGGCCTGGTGATTAATAACTTGTTCTTTGGAGCCTTTTTGGAAATGAGCTTTTTGAAAGAAGATTTTTCTGGGAGAATGTGTGGTGGTGAGTTAGAGAGAGATTATAGGAAAATGTGAAAAAATATACTTTTTTATGGAGAATATGTAGTCGGTAGTGAAGTTTGACTTACTGACAATTGACTAGCTTTTAATTCTAAAAGAAGCTGCAACCAACCCTGACTTTGTTTTGAATGCTCAGGGATAATAATCCAGAATATCTTAATTCTTTCCTGTATTAGTGAGGTAGACAAACAACCTGGAAGCTTAATCCTAGATGATTCTGAGACTGATAGAACTGGTCAAAGTTATTATTCTATTATCATTTACTCTAAACACAGAGCGGACTGTATGACCTTGTTGCATCTGCTCCTGAGGAATTGACATGGGTACCTCTGAAGTTCAGACAGAAAACTTAACATTAGGCACATTTCTTACCACTCGAAAGTGCAATTATTATGGACATATTTTTAGATTACAATGTCTTTGTCCTTTCTCAGTTCCTACTATGAACTTGTATATCCTCATTTATTGCCACTGCTTTTACAGGTTCCTGGAGGTAACATGAGGGATTCGTTCCTTGTTAATGGAGTTGCCTTCAAAAAGACATTCTCATATGCTGGCTTTGAACAGCAGCCAAAAAAATTTAAAAATCCCAAGATACTCTTGTTAAACATAGAGTTGGAGCTAAAATCAGAGAAAGAAAATGCAGAAATAAGGCAGGATTTTTTTTTACCTCATTATACCTTTTTGCCTCCACCAATTAGACCACTGAGAATGCATATTTTCTGGACACTTATTTTGCATGTCACAGGTTATCAGATCCACTGCAGTATCAATCAATTGTTGATGCAGAATGGAATATCATTTATGACAAGTTGGACAAATGTGTGAAAAGTGGAGCCAAAGTTGTTTTATCACGGCTTGCTATAGGCGATCTGGCAACACAGGTTGAGTGTACTTTTTTTTGCCCCAAGATGCATAGGTTTTAATTGGAATATTTATTTATTTATTCTTTTTGGTGGATTTGTGAAATTGTCTTACTCAAATGTCTGACTTGGACATTCCTACAATTCTCAAATTGTTCTGAAATCTGGAGCTTTTTCTTTTCCCCTTTTTTCCTTTTTTGCAAGCATTGAATATTGAAATGGCACAGATAATCGTGCAGCTAAGTGCACATGGGTGTGGAAACATTTTGGTTGTACTACCCAAAATTGTATTTTAGCTTTGTTGCATTATTATAATGTTCTGTCTATATGTGTGATATATCTATTGTGATTATAAGAAACTAAATGAAAATAAATTCCGTAGAGAGTAAGGCATTATTTTACAGAGAGAATTATTCGATCGTATATATTCTATTCATGCAGAAAACTATCTTAGTTGTTATTTTGTTTTCAGTACTTTGCAGATCGAGATATATTTTGTGCAGGACGTGTAACTGAAGAAGATCTGCAACGAGTTGCCGCTGCTACTGGTGGAACAGTGCAGACTACTGTTAATAACATTATTGATGAGGTTATTTTTACTTTTTATCACACTGCTTAAACTGACCTCGGAAAAAAATTCTAGTACTCCAGAGTACCCTGACAATCAAGAATCCACATGTGTTTAAGGGTCCTAATATAACAATAAATTGGGCCCCATGAATCCACTTGTCAGTTCTTGATTTCGCCAACGGGGTACTTCTGGAGTCCCAGGAATGTGTATGCCTCCAGTCACTGGATGTTTATGGTCAAATCTTACATTTTCATCTACATGTCTAAATATGTGCGCTGATCTGTCTATGTTTTATTTCCTGTGGTAAGGTTCTTGGTTCTTGTGAGATTTTTGAGGAGAGGCAAGTCGGAAATGAGCGATTCAATATATTCAGCGGATGCCCATCTGGTCACACTGCCACTATAGTTCTTCGTGGAGGGGCAGATCAGGTTGTTGAATTACCATTCTCTCAATTGTTGCATGATTTAGACTGTGCTAACATTTTTCTCCTGATGATTTCAGTTCATTGAGGAGGCTGAAAGAAGTTTACATGATGCGATCATGATTGTCAGAAGGGCTCTGAAGAACTCCACTGTGGTTGCTGGCGGTGGTGCCATTGACGTATGAATTCTATACCATAACTTGTAAGAGGGGTGTTTTTAAAGATGTTCAATGTTGTGTATTTGATCGTTGAAACATGTTCTGCACATGAAGATGGAAATAAGCCGTTATTTGAGGCAGCATGCACGTACAATAGCTGGAAAATCTCAGCTCTTTATTAACTCTTATGCAAAAGCTCTTGAGGTAGTTATCCTGCAAATTATTTTGTTTGTTCTTCCTTGGAAAAGCTGAACAGTGTTTCAGTTGCAAAGAATTGAAAACTAGAACCTCTAAGATGGACAAAAATATTTGATCATTTATACGAATCTGTCTGTTTCTTCATTTAACCATTGGTTTCAGGTTATCCCCCGGCAACTGTGTGATAATGCTGGTTTCGATGCAACTGATGTGTTGAATAAACTGAGACAAAAACATGCTCTTCCATCGGGTTAGCTACTGATCCATTTGAGTTAAGATTTTCTGTATGGTCTTCTAAAGTAGGTGAATTGTGTTGCTTTTAGTCTTTGTAGTTTGTATAGCAGTGCATGTGTACATACGGATGTTTGTATTTCAAGGGTCCTTTTGGAACATAAAATGCATGTTTTGGCACAGATGATGTGAAAAATATTTTTTATATGGAGAATATGTGGTTGGTAATTGGTATTGAAGGTCGGCTTATTGACCAGCTCCCCCCCCCCTTCAACCCCCCACCCCCAAAGAAAAAAAAGGTGGTACGATGAACATACCCCAAGTTGGTAGATGGGACGCACCCCTCTACCATTCAATAAAAAGGAGGTTTACATGTATAAGGTTGCAAGGCTAAGTGTTCCCTTGTATAAAGCCAAAGGACTGGCTACCAACAAGACTTGTCAGATACAGGCATTACATCCTAGTTGCACATTAGAATAAACAAGATTACAACTCCTCTTCCCCCTCCCCCCCCACCCGCTCCCCCACATAATTATCAAGTGCTGTCCAATGTCCTTTACCGAGTGTGTTGAAAATTTATCAACTAAACTTGTACCTTGAAATAGGCGATGGCGCACGTTATGGGGTAGATATCAACACTGGTGGAATTGCTGATTCGTTTGCTAACTTTGTGTGGGAGCCAGCAGTCGTGAAGGTATCTTTTGGTTGCAGTTATTAAATGCGAGACATTGAATTGAGCAACTGATATTTGTAATGCACTTTCCCAACTCATTCCATCTGTTCACGTCCTTCCTTTTTACAGATTAATGCTATAAATGCTGCAACAGAAGCAACATGCCTTGTGTTAAGTGTTGACGAAACAGTTAAAAATCCTAAGGTAATTCCAATTTTGTGTCAACATCTTGAGTTCTATTGTATTGAGCAGTTCTCTTTTAATATGTGGGTTGGAGCTCCAAGTTTATTGAATTCAGGAAAATCTTTCATTCAGTTGAGTAACCATTATGTGTGGATGCATACACAAGTCTGTGTTCATGATTTGGGCAATTTGCGGTTTTACAGTGAACATTATTTTGTTAGATTAGACTGTAGTCACCATGCTTGAAGTCTAAATACATTTAAGCGGTGGTTATGTATCAGTTATCAATACGTGACGATATATCAATGGAAAGCTCTCCTATAGTACTTATTCACCTTATTCACCTTTATCCTTCTCAGTTTTCATTAACCATGCTATGCTAAACTTGGATTAAAAACTGAAGTAATTCTTGAGCAAGTTTTTCCCTCCAAAGTTGTCAGGATTACTCTAAAACATTTTTTATACTTTTTTAGATAAGTTATCTCTATTTTTTCACCATTCAATTTTACATTTTTAAAACTTACTCTTTTTAAGTTTCGCTGCATGCTGTAAAATTTGAGATGGTACACATCAATTTCCCCCCCTCCATTTATGCAATATCACACGTGCTGCATATCTCACTTAGACTTGAAATGTGGTCTTCATCTGTTGATGTCTATTGCCAAATGCCAATGCAGTCGGAGAGTGCACAAGGAGAAGCTGCCGCAAGTGCCATGGGTGGAAGAGGGCGAGGTAGGCCTGCTTTCCGAGGTCGTGGACGGGGAATGAGGAGGTGATGAGTTGTTTCTCCTCCCATGGTCAGCTTATTCCCTGTAGTTTCAGTTTATGGTGTGTGTTTTACAGTGGAAATTTTATATTCTGGCCAGGATTTATGTCGTTTCTAGATTGTAATTTTATGACATTTTGAGCTTCTCTTTAGATATCCCGGGGTGATGGAACTCGTCAGCTTCAATCCTGTCTTGTATTTTCCAATGTTTCTCTAGTAGAAATTTTAAGAAAAATGAATTTTGTCGACTCATTTTTCTGTCTGACTTTTTGCTACCTTAGTATTGCATTCGAAGTTCATGAGATTCATTGCACATGTTTTATTCATTATGCTGAATTATCCTGACGTGGTAAATTGCATATATATATATATATATATATGTATAAATAGATCTTTTGTGAAAGTTTCTAGCTCATCTCTTCTCCAATGCTCAAGTCTATGGTGAACATCAAGAAAGGAAGGAGAGAGACAAAAAAATGAGTACCCCCATACGTTTCATATTTTCTTTTATTTTTCTTTTTTTTTTTTAAATTGCTTTTCACTTATTTACACCAATTTTTCCTCACTATTCCCTTGTAAGGTCTAAAAAAACATTTTAATCTCTACTTTCTCTGTTACTATTTTATCATTATTTTTGAATTTTTATATATCTCTCCTCTTTTCCGCCGTTCTCTCTTTCTTCCCTGTACATCTTTCAATTCCTCTTCAATTAAAAGAATCCACTTCTCTCTACATCATTCTAGACTACACCACAAGCATTGGAGATGCTCTGTCATGGTTGTCTTTGGCTTGTGGTAAGGAGTAGGTATATGACTCGTGCATTGAAAAAGAAATGATATTTGCATAACTGGAACGATTAATCCAAATTTCCAAAATGTATTTAGAAAGAAGATACCATAGAAGTCAAAGTAAATTTACAGAATTGTGAAGATTAGAGACCGCAAAAGTTGACTTGTAATGCAAATTACTTTAAAGCAAATAAGAAATAGATAACTTGGGGTTTGAACCATTACTTCATTGCGAATAATTAAGGCAAAGCTGACATACATTTGCAAAGGTCAAGGTTCTATATTAGCACTTGGTATTTTATTTGACTGGAAAGGGGGGGGGGAATAAAAAAAGATAAATGGCCCCTAGAGATTATGGACATGAGGCGATCAACTCGCTCAACTAACCTTGAATATGGCTCTATTTGCAATATTAATATTACATAGTATTATTCTTATTCATATGATGACAGCTTGAATATGACTAACCTTGAATATGACTCATGAATTGTCTTATATTGTCAAAAGACTCATTACATAAGTCTCTATTTTGACATGAACCACTCGGGTATCATGAAATAGCATTTGAAGTCAATTTAGTAATAATTCAAAAAGACCTGTTAAGAAAATAAGTAAGGGGAGACCATTCTAATTAAACTGAAAAAAGAAGATTGATAGATAAAAATAAAAATTAAAAGAGAGAATTGTTAGAAAAAAGGGTAAGAGAGAATCTCCAGGAGGAGATTTTGAAAGAAGAATGAAAAAAAGGGGACCCAAAATCAAAAAATAAAGAAAGGGTAAAAATTGATGAAAGAGAAGAATCTGCAGGAGGAGGTCGAGGAGGCGTCGTCGTATTGTATTGTAGCAAATACAGAAAAGGACAAGTAGAGAAGATTGGTATAAAAATGGGTTAATTTCAAGAAAGGTCTCCAACCATTGAGTTAAGAATCAGTTGGGTCCCTAATTTTTTTTCTCGCTCTCTTGTGTTCCAATTTTTCATAAACTTGCAAGATAGATCCTTTTTACCACTATTCCGTCAATTTTTCAAAAAAATGATCATTATACCTTTAATTTTTTTAATTTTAAAAACAAAATATTTAAAAAAAAAACCAACCCCACCCTCTCAAGAATTGCTGTCAGAAACAACAGCAAAATGCTGCCCTTTTTGACAGCCAAAATGGGTGTTTGGAGGGGGGCTTTAACCCCTCATGTGTTGCCGGAAACAGGCAACAAATGCGAGGGATTCACCCTCCCTCCAAAAATTGCTACCAGAAATAGTAGCATTTTTGCTGCCGTTTCCGACAGCAAAAACTGGGGGGTGAAACCCCCCCCAAAAATGCTGCCAGCAACATTGCAGCAAAGGAGAGGATTCACCTCTCCCCCAAAATGCAGCCGGCAGCAAAGCAGGGGATTCACACCCCTCCCCTAAAAATACTGCCATAAGTGACAGTATTATTTTGCTATTGTTTCCGACAATAAAAAATGGGGGGGGTGAATCCAATAGGGGATTCTTCTGGCAGCAAATGCGGGATATTTACCCTTCCTCCCCCCCCCCCCAATTTTGGCCCCTGGAAAATACTACCTTCCGGCGGTAATTCTTAGTTGGGTGGGGTGGGTTTTTTCTTTCTTTTTTTTAAATAAATTTTTTTATTATTTTTAAATATTTTATTTTTAAAATTAAAAATTTAAGGGTATAATTGTTATTTTTTTTTTTAAATTGACGGAATAGTAGTAAAAAGAACCTATCGTGAGAGTTTATGAAAGGTCGGGAATGTAGGAGAGTGAAAAAAAATAAGAGACTAAGCCGATTTATAACTCAAAAATTGAGGACCTTTTGTGAAATTAGCCCTACAAAAATCCAACAAAAGGAATAAGTAATAGTCAATTTTGTTCTTCTTTCTGGTTAATACATCGGCATGCATGGCAATAGCTGCATGCATGCACCCCTACTGCCCCTCTTCTCTGATCACTACCTTTCCATGCCACGCCATGCCCCTCTCTCTCTCTCTCTCTCTCTCTCTCGAATTGTTGGATATTTGTCTATAAGAACAATTGTGATTTGAATAAGTGTTACAGTAGTTAGATTCTCACGTCTCAGACATTAAGTCTTTGGTTTAAATCACACATACTTTTCCCCTATATCTTATTGTATTAAATAAAAAAGGGGGGGAACCATTAACCGGGACAACCAAAAACAAAAAAACAATTTGGGACGGAATAGTTATAATTATTAGCGGGTATTTTTTTCCCTTAAAAATAGAGAAAACAACCGCATAAACAAGAGTCTAGGCTGGGAGACATATAATTGACTCATTGACTAGCTTTCATCAAATTTTAATTCGAAGTAAACGGGAGAAAAAGTTCCAATTATTGGTTTAATAATATGTCAGTATTCCAAGATGAAGATTTTTGAGCCACAAGTGAATTTTTTTTTTTTTTTTAAAAAAGCGTTGTACAGGTAAAAACTCTAAACAACAGTAAAGTAAATAAATAAATATATATATACTATTACTATATATTTTATTATTAATTTAAAAGTTATGTGATGTATTAAAAAAAATCTTATCAAATGTCTTTTTCTAAGTATATTTTTTGAGTCAATTACTCCAAACGTCATTATACTTTCAAAAAATTATCTAGCATGCTACTATAATTTAAAAATTACCTTGAATGGCAACTTACGAAAATGTGACCTCACATATCACTCCGTTAATAATCAGTTAAACACTAACGAAATGATGACGAGGCTCGTTTTCACCTCTCCCATCCAACATGACATACCACGTGGGCACACTATTCATTTACCAAATTTAAAAAAAAAAAAAAAGCCGGAGAAAGAAAAGAAAAGAAGCCAACACCCCCACGCCTCCCCTCCCTCCCCAAAATAACCACCCCCTCTAGAAGCAATGGTCGCCGGAGATTGTAACTTCCGGCGGCATTCATTGCCACCGGAAGTTGTAAAAAAATAATGGGGGAGAACCCCATTTTCCGGCTGCGTTGCAGCAGAAAAAATGGGGGGTTCTCCCCCACTCCTGCTGTCGGATCCTATTTTTTCTGCTGCAATGCTGCCGGAAAATGGGGTTCTCCCCCCATTATTTTTTTGCAACTTCGGCGGCAATGAATGCCGCCGGAAGTTGCAGTCTCCGGCAGCGTGGTTATTTTGGGTGGAGAGAGGCGTGGGGGTGTTGGCTTCTTTTCTTTTCTTTCTCTTTTTTCTTTTAATTTGGTAAATAAATTATGTGTCCATATAACATGTCATGTAGGATGATAGAGGTGAAAAAAGAACCACGTCATCATTCCGTTCGTGTTTTAGCTGATTATTAACAGAGTGGCATGCGATGTCACATTTTCCTAAGTTTAATGGCATTCAAGGTAATTTTTAAAGTATAGCGGCGTGCTAGATAATTCTTTGAAAATATAATGGCATTTGGGGTAATTGACTCTATATTTTTTGGTTAAAGAAAACACAACTCTATTATATTAGAGCAATTTTAGGGGGATATAAAAAGGAAACATTATTATGGGACATTCTCATGTGGCACATATTCATGAATGATGATTAAATGACTACTTTTTCATCATTCAATATAAGTATGCCACATAAAAATGTCACCTAATAATGTCCCTATTTTTATGTCCCCCTAGAATTTTTCATTATACTATGAGTAATTTTAAGAAAACATGAAAATGTGCCATGAAAACTAATATTCTTACTTATTACATATTTATTGAATAATTATTATCATATGAACATTTTCATTGGGATTTTCATCTTTGTTTTTTTTTTTTAGAATTATTAATTAATTGTATATGCAATGCAATCTGGGTTGTGAATCTTCGAGCAGTGAAATGCGTGCGTCAGTCTGTGAGTATGAGAGAGTAAATAGGCCCAATACTACGTCACTTTCCCCGTTCCGCGTGCGTTAGTATTTTTCACTTTCATGTCCAAAATTTTTCTCACGTCTCTTTCACCCCCAATTCTCTTCCTTCTGTTACGTTGAACTGAACAAAAATGAATGTAATTCCAAATGTACATCTTCATTATCGGTTTACCACATTATTTTTTGACGTACATGAAACAGTGTAATTTGTACTAGTGTTACGCATTAATCTTTTAATAACTTGTCCGAGTTACAAGGATTATTTATCGAGTCTTTGTTAACTCCACGGGGGGTTATGAGTATCGATCTGCAGCTTTTAAGAGACGCTGGAACAATCCATTGTCAGAGCTCTATCATTGTCTTAATAATCAGCATGAAAGAGATGTTACAGTCATCTTAGAAACTCTACTTCACAAAGCTCGAGCACCCAACATAGAACCGAGTCTCATCATATAATGTGTCTAATGGACGCCTACTACGTATGCAGTGGACTCCATAAAATGGTATCCATTAAACGCCATAGAAGAACTAATATGTATTCTTCTCACTTGTAAAACTTATTGACATCGTATGTAACCTTAACCAAAACGATTGATCGAGATGTAACATTGCTATACTTAGCTTCAAAACTTTGCATGAACAAGATTGGGTAACATGGAAATTTCCTCTAACATTTAGTCATCCTCAAGAATCTTGGAGTGAAAAATACCAAAGAAAACCTCTTCTATTCTAAAACATTCTATGATCACACAGACCTAAGAAACATACAAGCTAAGAAAACAAACAAAGTGCAATATAAAATTGAATAATGTACATTTTGTACTAGGGGAATAAAAAAAAGAAAACTACAACACATCCCCAGTTTCTGTTGCATTTTATCATCGCGGAAGAATATGCGAAGCACGATTGGTTTTGGTTTTACGGGCGTTGATCTTCTTCCACTGATCCGCAATATCACCCGCTACGTTTATCGCATCGGATGAAGTACCAAGGAGGCCTCTTCTGGTGAACCCTACTGCATACAGTCCACTCTCCCCTTTCCAACCATTTGGGAAAGGTGTTTTAGGCGTGCCATCTTTTGTGAAAAAATCAGTACCCTGCATGTGATATATGGGTTTCACGTTTCAAGTTAGGTCACATGCTAAGTCGACTCCGTGACAAATATAAATATCAGAACAAGCAAAGGTCCTATAATCAGATCAACAAGTAACCGATCCATGGTCGAGTAATTTTTACATGCCAAGTTGCAATAATTTCACAGTTCATGGTATCTTCCAACTGCCCCCATATTAAAAAAGATTGAAAAGGGTTGAAATTTTTCTTCATATATTTACTGTCAAAATCTGCAAATTTATTATTCTGACATTTTTGTGGAAACACTCATAAATTTATTTCATGTTAGTAAAAGTACCGCAACTGTTCATCAACGTCATAAATTTTTTTTTTTTTTAAATGGGTAAATTTCAACCACAATTTATTACTGACTAATTAATTGTTCTTCAGACTGAAATCTAAAGCTACATAATTTAGCCCATCTTCAAGTTGTTGAATTGCTTAGATTTTATTATCATGAAGAAAGATTGTTCTCTTTTGGTACATGTAAATTTTACCCAAAAAATGCCTAAATTAATGGGTCGACATCCGGCCGCACCTAACGGTGTTAATGAACCATGACTATAGTAAGTTACTGAATGAAGTAGGTCGAGAAACTCGAAATAAAACAGACTATTGTGTGATGGTTACACATCATGAAATCCAAGAAAATATTTGTGGGTATATAATAATAAAAATAATAAATATAATAAACGGGATAAAAACCAAACAAATGGTATCAGATTTTCTCTTTTGTACCCTCTGCTAATTGTGTAAGGAGGAAAGCGATATAAGATTGAGAAAACGATAATACTAAAAACTAAAGAGCAACATGGGATCTGTCAATTGTTTCATCATTAGTGACGTCGAAGTTAACGAGGGTACGACCGCAAAAAAAAAAATGCAAGATTGAACTCGAGGAACGAATCTACGTTACCTTAAGCCAACTAGGGACATTGCTCTTGTACCCCGTTGCTAGGATTATAGAATCAAACTCTCTTTCTTGTCCATCCATGAATTTAGCCCCATTTTTTGTTATCTCCTTTACACCTTCCATGACCTGCAACATTCATCTTAGTCTCATTTGGCTAAGGATAGATTTTTTTCTTTTTTTGGTGGTGGGTTTGTGGGGGGGGGGGGTTCATAATTTAAGGTATTTTTACCTTTATTTTTCCAAATTTAATCTGGGACAACGCTCCAACATCCAGTACCGGGGTTTTTCCGGTGGCGTTTTTGAGCTCGATGGGGCCGGTTTTCGGGCGCCGGAGGCCTAACTTGTCAGTGTTGCCCAAGGTGAAGTTGGCCAGCAGCAAGAGAAACTTGTCAACTAACCTCAAAGGCAACCATTTTAGAAGTGCCATAGCGATGGCAAATGTGGAAACTCCAAACGTTTCCCTTGGTAGTATATGAACCTGATTCATCAAAGTTACATAAACTGTTATTTCTTGATTAATATATAAAATTTAGAGTCGACTACGCGAATCACAATTGACCCACTCTAGAGTCGACTACGTGAATCATTTTCACCCGTTGAGTTGGGTGATGGGTAAAATTCAGTGAAACTGTAGAGCTAACATGTAATTCATAGAAATGGTGAAACAGAATGCAAGATTGTACAGGTAAGAAAGGGGTGAAATCTGTTTTCAAAAAGTACTTACTGAATTCCTGACCACCATGTGAGGAATTGCATTGTGTCTACAGAGGTCTAAGCTCACTTCCATGCCAGAATTCCCACAGCCCACAACCAAAACTCTCTGGTTTTTGAACCTAGAACCAGACTTATACAAGCTGGTGTGAGTTACAGGGCCATGAAATTTCTCCATCCCCAGAATGTCAGGGATAACTGGCTCAGCATTTTCCCCGGAGGCAACAATTAACCACCTGGAGAAGTAGTGACAATCCTGAGTCCGAACCCTCCAAAACCCAGAAACAGAGTCAAACTCTGCTCTCTGTACAGCCTGGTTGAATTTAGGCCTGATAGAGAAACGCTTGGCATAGTCTTCCATGTAGGATATGAAGTCGTGTTTAGAGGGATATTTGGGGAAATTATCAGGGAAGTTGAGGAGTGGGAGTTGACAGAATTGCTTGGGAAGATGGAGTTTAAGGCGATTGTAGCTTTTATGCTGCCATAAAGAAGCAATACAGTGACTTCTTTCAAGAATGAGGGAGGGGACACCATATTGTTCTTTAAGGCAAGCTGCAACTGCTAGGCCAGAAGGCCCTGCACCTACAATGATAGGGCCATGAACCCATAGCCATTTCACTTGGTTTCCATCTTCTTCTTGTTCTACTACCTTTTTATTACAAGAACCCATGTATTAGAAAAGAAGAGAAAAAGTTGAAGATCTTTCAGGGCTTGTTTTTCTCAGAACTTTTACACACAGAAAAGTTCTGGTTGTTTAACCGAAGAAAACAGCTGTGAAATGCCAATGCATGGAGTGGGAATTTGAGAGTTCAATTTAAAAGAAAGAAAGGAGGGGTGAGGGGAGGAAAAGAAAGGGAAAAATCAGAGAGAGAGAGAGAGAGAGAGACAGTGAGACAGTGCTTAGGATACAGCGTTATGGTGAAGTGAACAGAAGTGAAGTGAAAGACGGAGAGAGGAATAGTGTTGTAATGAATTTATAAAGGCGTGGACGTTAAGTAAAGGATTTGGTTCTCCTTCTCAAGGCTCTTTCTTCTCTACTTGTCTCAAGTTAAGTTCCACTAAAAACGGTCCAATTATAAACAAATAATCGATTATCTTCTACTTTCATAAATCCGAATTAAATGTATTGGTAAGAGGTGCTTTTATTACTATTAAAATGTAAGTTCCTTTGATATGATGAACAATGATAATTTTAATAATAGTTAAAAAGTCAAGTATAATAACAAGGAAAACATTCATAAATAGGCTAACGATACATACAATCTTTTGTTTTAATGTCAAGTCTTCATATCTAAATGCAAAAAATGAATAAATGCACTTGCCAATTAAAGCAATTTGGGTTGTTGTGGCCTTATTAGATAATTTCAATATGGAGAAAGAGTCGAATTTGAATTTTTCTACGTCGAGTCAAGTATTGTTGGGATAAAAATCTTTTTTTTTTTTTGGGATGAAATACTCATATGAATGGCTAAATAAGCCGCTCATTTACCTCTCCCTTTTATTTTATCATTTATCTTTTCCCCAGTTGCCCCAAGAAGCATATCAAGTGTTGGGGGAAAAACCCCAACCTTAAGCAATGCCAAGTAGTGTATGGATTTGAGAGGCCGAATTACCGACAATAAGGTTGAAATGGGTAAATAAGTGACCAAATTTGGCCTCCTTTTTACCCAGTTTCCCCTCTCACCTTGTAACTTGTTCCACAAAATATTCACAAACCAATTAAATCCCACAATGTGTACAATTAATGTCAAATTTAAATACTACCACCGTCCCAAAAAAAAAAAAATGGTTCAGTTTTCCGGTTTTCGTCTGTCTCAAAAAATAGTCTAGTTTCCTTTTTAAAATATTATTGAAATATTAGTTCTCTTATATGTTCTTATTTAATATGTATAGTTATCATAAAAATAAAACTATTAAAGTAGAATAATTAATAAATAAAATAGTATAATAAGGAAATGATATTAAAAATTATTTTTTTAATACTATTAAATTAATTTTTCTTAAATTATGTGAAAAAAGAATAGGATTTTCTTTTTGAGAATGTAGTAGTATCTTATTATATATAAGATAATAATAAAAAAAACCCTGAAAACTGGGGGGAAAAGTGCACATCACGAAAAATCCAATGGCGTAACATAGGGTGAGGGAAAAAAAGAAAAGAAAGAAAAGTCTCACGTCAAAAGTAGGAAACAATAGTATACATACAAGGGTCATTAATTAATTCAACGGCTTGCAATAATGGAATGTCAATTACTCCATGTAATATTCGTTAAAAAATATACCCGTTCTATAAAAATAGACTTATATTAATTTTTTATGTAGATTAAAAAATGTGAATTAACGTGAATGAAAATACAAAATTTACAATTATTTTTATAATACGTCATTATTTAATATTGAATCACTTTTTATTTAATCAACATAGTCATTAATGCATTATAAACTTATTAGTAGTTAGACTAAGAGTATATTTGAAAAAGAAATTAAGTTTTCAACTTTATTTATATAAATGGACTATAATTTGAGACAAATACAAATAGAAACTTGACCTTTTTTTATTGAACGGAGGGAGTGTAAGTTTTGCCCCCTTAACCTTTCCCTTTAACACTAGAAGTTCTTTGACATTGCCAATATTCTTATAGCTCAGAAATTTTTATTTTTGGGTTTTAAATACAAATAACTATAAAATAATGAAACATTAGAAGAATATGTCGAATAGAACGCCAGTGAAAGAATATAATAATGGAAATTGTCCAGTGACCTGTGAAAGAATGCGGTGGAAGCGGCGAAGCGGTGGAAATTGAATTTTTTTTTTTTTTTTGGTCTCGTTGGTTCTTTCCCGACGGTAAGAGTGCGCTAACATTGGAAATGGTCTTATAATTCACAAATTTTTATTCTTATTTTTACTTTTAGGGTCTTAAAGAGAAATTACTACAAAACAATGAAACGTTAGAAGAATGCATCTAAAAAAATTCTAGTGGAAGAATACAGCGGAAATTGTTCTGTGGAAGAATACAGTGGAAATTGTGGAAGCAGTGGATATTGACTTCTTTCTCCTTAATTTTTCCCCCAAAATTAGAAGTGTTCTAGCTTGAAAATGCTCTTATGATTATAGTTCACAAATTTTTATTTTTAGTTTTATTTTTGGGGTCTTAAAGACAAATAACAACAAAGCAATGAAACATTAGAAGAATGCATCTAAAAGAATGCCAGTGTAACAATATACTGGAAAATATACAGTGAAAGAATACCGTAGAAACGGTGAAAGCGTGGAAATTGACCTCTTTCTCCTTGATTTTCCCCCAGCGTTAAAAGTTCTCTAGTATTGGAAATGCTCTTATGGTTATAGTTCACAAATTCTTATCTTAAAGACTAATAACTACAAAAAAATGAAGCATTAGAAGATGCATCTAATTAAAAGAATGCCATTGGAAGAATAAAGTGGAAATTGTCCAGTGAAATAATATAGTGGGAACGGTGGTAGCGGTGGAAATTAATTTCTTTCTTCTTAGTTTTTCTTCCAACACTATAACTGCTCTAGCGTTGAAAATACTCTTATGGTTATAGTTCACAAATTTTATTTTTAGTTTTTATTTTTGGGGTCTTAAAGAAAAATGACTACAAAACAATAAAATATTAAAAGAATACATCTAAAAGAATAGTCTGGATCGAACACCATATATAAGAGTATAAATTGTCAAGTGAAAGAAACATTAGAAGAATGTTAGTGAAGTGGAAGAATAGAAATTGTCCAGGAAAAGAATTCAGTGGAAACGGTGGTAGAGGCGGAAATGTCCAAACCAAATTCAGTCGAAGCGCTGGAATTTGACCTTTTTCGTTTTTTCCTTTTAAAACATTTAAATAAAAGTCGGATATAACTCGCAGCAAAAAAAGTCACATGTTTAAATTAAGAAATCTTTATATTAGAAATCATATATACATAATAAAAAGATGACATTCATATCATTATTTAGTTAACGCTCAAATCAAAAAATGACATTCAATTATAAAGACACATATAAAAATTAAAAAAAATATATGTTCATATACGAATTTCGTCCATCCCTAATCTTACCGAAATTTTTTTTATCTATCTCCAATTTAATTATAATTTCATCATATAATCAAATGGCCAGTGTTTTGTTGCAGACATAACAAAGAAAAGCACGTCGGATTTTGAAGAATAAGAGCAAAGTTTTCGTGTATTAATATTGTTAACACCGTGTTTTAGCTTATATATTTCAACAATTAGCAGTGTTTTTCCAATTTTCCTCTTTCATTTTTTGTGTTTTCTTGTTACCCTCCATATCCCTATGTGTATCAAAAAATAAGACTAATAATAATAAATAAATAACAATAAGTTAGTAATTACCACAACAGCAAAGGATTTTTTATTTTTTATTCAACCGTATCTGATCTTATTTTACATTTCTCGTTATAATTTCACATGTGGTCAATTTCATAATTACTTCCTAAATAAATAAATAAAAGGAGTGAACAATTTTATGAAGATTTTTATATGCTAACATATATATTTTTTTATTAATTCCTTTTTTTTTATAATCTTTCTCTCTTCCTTTTCACTATTTCTCTTCCTTTTTTTTTCGCTTTTATTATTTAGTTATTTGTTAATGCCTACAACAACTCGGATGCTGAGATGCATGGCCTTATGCACAAGGTCTTGGGCCTTCATGCTTACTAATAAAAAAATTAAAACGTCTCATAACCATTGAATAGTTATTAAATTGACCATAAATTAAACTATAGTGCAGAAATGAAAACAAGGGGATAGTGTTTTCAGACCCTTTCTTTTTTTTTTCTTTTTTTTTTTTTTACAAAGGGGGAGGGGGATTGTGGGGATTTGAACTCGGGTAATCTCAGCAAGAGGTTAGACCCTTAACCACGTGGGCTAATCCCTTGATCTCATTTTCCGACCCTTTCTATTTCTTCTTCCTTTAAATACTAAAAAAAAAAAATTCACTTTCACATTCTTAAAAGTACGTTTTCGAAAATAAAGAAAACTTGTGACGAAAATTCAAAATGACTTGTTCTTTTTTTTTAATTATTCCCAAGTGTTAAAAAAATTTGAAAGTATTGCAAATAAGAAAACTATATATCAATTATTTTCTTATTATTATACGCAAAACACCCAAAAAAGTTGCAAAAATGAAACCAAAAATTTGGGAAGAGAAATATGTGAAACTAACGAGTGTCCCCAAAAATGGAATTTGATGGAATTCAAAATTCCATATAACTATAGAGATCCACAATTTAGATTTTTATTTAATCCATTAAATTCTGGTATCCTCAAAATAGATTTTAAATTCAATGAATTCTATAAAATTCTATTGTCCTCAATAGGCCTGGGCGTTTGGGTTTCGGGTTCGGGTATTACACTGATCAAATTCAGACCAAATATTTCAGTTCGGGTTCGGGTTCGGTCTTGAAAATGGCAAACCCGTTAGGGTTCGGTCTCAGTTCGGATACGGGTAACACTTTGAGTTTTTCAGGTATTTAGCGCATATTATATAAACGCATAAACGAAAAAAAGAAACACTTAAATGGATAAAAAGAACTTAAATAGATAAGAAGAACAAGAAATTTAAAGCACATATAATTCACTTAAATGAAAATAATAATAATTATATACTAATATAATAAAGTTAACAATTAGAAACTAGTATTTGACTAATTGACTTTATTTATATTCTTTCGAGAGTGGCTTTATTTATATTCTAATTTTATAGGTTTACAAGTTTACGATAAACTTGCAGTGTTGTCAAATAATTAATTAAAAACAATTTATTTTATACAAATCACATGGTGTATATATAAAAACTAGTAAAATTTTTATAGAAAAGACAAATTCACATCTTTTACACAAATGTGGAGTTTTGTTTTGTGTGTGTGAAGGAGACGAGTGTAGTGAAAATGTGATTGTGAAATGAAGGAGATAATTTTCTGGATTGTGAGAATTAATTAGAAATTCGAATTTAAAAATTTTGAGAGTAAAAAAAATGTTTGGGTATTTTCGGGTTTTAACTTATACTCAAAGCCCTTCCAAACCCATTTGGTTTTGGGTTTGGGTACCCGTTCGGGCATAATTTTTATTCACTACCCGTTCAGATTCAGGTATATTCGGGTCAGGTTCAGATAACCCGTTCGGGCTCGAGTTTTTTGCCAAGGCCTAGCCCTCAACAATCCATGTTTAATATTGCTTGATTTTAAAGTGTTCTGATGGATTTCAAAGATATAAATATGAATAAAACATTCCTCCACAAATCCATACATACCCATTGGAATTCTAATTCTTTCCTCTTTTCCATAAAAAAATAAAAAAAGAAATGAATAACTAAAAAGACAAAACAACAAATAAAATAAAACCTCCTTAAACTCAACCGTCATCTCTACATTTCACATGGTAAATTTTCTTCTCCTCATGACTCCTAAGTTTTATTAAGACATGCACGTGAATTGATTGCGAATGAATTCAGGCTTGGAACTATTAAAAAAAAATTACAGGAAACAATGATTACAAGAAGATCAGTTCCCAATGCCCAAAATGGAGATTGAATTAAAATTTATGACTATTTAACAAGAAAACTCATGACTTCCTCTAATAATCTAACAATTTTTGTTCATTCAGGTAAAAAAAAAAAAAATCTATGAATAATTTTTTAAAAGGGAAAAGACAAGGTTGTATATTTTTATATGTTGTTCAACCATAAAATGTGAATATCTTTTTCTTCTTTTTATTTTTTGATGATCAAGTATATGAAATTATATCATTATTTATTTTTCACTCTCTTCTCAAGTTCACGTTTAACTTGTGCAAAAAAAAAAAAAAATTGACTAAATAAAATAGAATAAAATTAAAAAAATGTTGCTCAAGGTTTAAACTGATAAATTAAAACAATACTCGTAAATTCTTAAATCATAATTTTATAAATGTTTATTTGAGCAAGATGTAAAGCAAGATTATGCATTTTTTTCATTAGCTCACATTTGCGTTATTTTTTTCCATTTGTTCAAATTTTCCATTGAGGATGCTTGAAACGATGTGAAATTTTAAATTTGTTTAATTCCTTAAATGCAATAAATTTCACAAAAATCTATTGAAATCCAAAAAGAAAAAAAAATCCATTGAATAGAATTCATTGGAATCTGAAGGATTATGCGGAACTCTACAGAATTTGGTTAAAATCTATAAAATTCATGAGAAATCATAAATCCACTAAATTTTATGTCGGGGACACCCCTAAGATGTGCAATATTAAGAAATGAAACTACACGATGTATTAATAAATTGAATTTGGCACTGGCTAGAAATTAAATAATTTTGAAATGCAATATGATTTCGATTTTTGAAAATTAATTTTGTGAAATAATAATATATTGGGAAAACATGAGGTTGACAAGGAAATTTACAAATCTATGTGTAAAATTATTTTAATAAATAAACGTGTAGTTAAAAATAAGTCTGAATGAAAAGTGATTTTGAAAAATCTAAATCCAACAGGGTTCATTAAATCTAAATAGATAAAATCCATTCAATAAGCAATGTCAAAATAGATCCAATTTACCTAACAATGAGTCATTAGCAGCTGAACAAAACATGAAAGTATAACAGTAAAATATTTATGTGACATTTTAAAATAATCAAAAAGGCCTAGCTGATATATCAGCATTTGTGTATACTACAAAAATGCATCAACCAAATCGAGTTGAAATACACAATTCTAATTAAATTTTTTTTTCAATTTTTTCTAATAATAAATATCAAAATAAGAATAGTGAAATTGTCACACCATTGATGCGAATCTTATGGAGCAGACATCGTCATTTCCGCAACGGAAGTCAAGTTTGAAGTTGAAGCACTCACTTGACATCTTACATCGTCACTCCTAGTCACGTGACCTAACTCCCATACCCATCAACTGATGGGACCCAATACCCTTGCGTCACGTTTGGTATGCATGGAAAGTCTCCGAAATGACCTGATACGATATTTTCTAATAAATGAACAAGCATAGTGATATCAGTCGTAGTGTGTGATAAGAGAGGTGTCAGTGTGTAATTGGAGACTAGACTCTATAACAATATCTATCTTGACACTTCTTATTAATGTAATAGATACATTGTATCACTAAAAGCTGCCAACTATATGGCTCGTCACTTGTCTTGAGATATACATATCAATATCATTCATTTGCTAATCGAACCCTAAAATAAATTGCTCAAATTATAAGAAGATAAAAATATTTTTCAAATAAATGAAAAACACAGCCACACGTCCTTGACACTTCTCACTAGAGCATGATTAGTGTTGACGCGTTTTTCCCCTAACAACCCAAATAATGTGTCAAAATGGAGGGATAAAAACTTATTTTGGGGGGGGGGGTAAATTTGGCCCCTCATTTAGGTTTTTCCCCTCTCCCATTCCCCCCCACAATCTAATAAAATACTATTTTCTCTCACTCTCATTTCTCTTCAAATCTAATAAAATACCGCCACGTGTCTTATTCATATTCCCCCAATTTTTTCCCTACACATTATTTGGAAATATGTTTTTTTCCCTTAGTTTTTTCCCCTTGGCCTTTTTCCCCCAACACTAATCTTACTCTTATTATATGATAGACACATTACATCACTGAAACGTGTTAAATGTATGGATTTTCACTTGTCTCAAGAGATACAATTACTACACATTATAATTGAATTTAGTTACTATTCAGTTGCCAGTAGAACTCTATTTATTGTTTGAAAATATAAATTGCTCAAATTAAAAGAAGTTGAAAATATTTTTCAAATCCTCCCTATTATGTCAAACACAAAAAGATGAAATTATTTATGGTTTGAAAATAGTCCTAATCAAACACATTCCAACCAGCTGCTAATTTTTGTATTTTATGAACAATGTTATACATCCATTTCATATCATAATAATTTATTACCCACTTCATTTCGTGTCCACCTACTATCTACTTGGCGTAGCCTTGTAATTTTTTCTTTAAAAGGAAAATTACACGAAGAATTTAGCCGCGTACTTTAGGGTCTGGTCCTGTAATAGTAGTTGGCTCAGTCCTTTTATCATTAAAATACTTATATATATCGTGATAATTTCATGATAATTTATTTCTAATATATCGTAAAATATAAGTAATTCAATAAAGTGAACAATATACCGACCCCAAATGGAGTAAATGTTTAGTATTAGCCGTATTTTTTTGGATACTGAAGCTGTATTCACTATTCAGGATGTTGAAAGTGTTTTGTGGAGCATTGATTGGTAGCTCATTTCTCTTATCAAGAAATAATAACATAAATTTTCATTAATGTTCCTAAATACCATTTAATATGCTCCTAAATACCATTTAATATGCACCCTCTATTTTATTATTATGGAATAAATTTTTCTGTCCTCTATGTCCCAAACATATTCTTAACTATTGTATAGGTGGTACGACATGACATATCAATGTATAGATATTCTATTTGATATGCGGTTGAGAAAAGAAATAAAATGATTTAATCAAAAACTAATGATTATGTCATGGACTTGTAGTTATATTGCATTCCATCTTCCATGAAAATGATAGCATGCATTGCATTCTCATAAAATATGTTATACCTTTTATTAGCATGGATCTTGAAAAGTTAAAATAGATTTTGCAGTACATAAGCAATTTCTCTCAACATGATTCTCCACGTAGAAGTGCTTTTTGAGAAAGTTAACTTATGGTGATTTATTTTTTAAAAAAAAAACTATACAAAGAAAAATGTGTGACTGTAATTTTTTTTTTTTTTTGGGCTAACAACTTTCATTATCATTAATCTCAAAGATCATCATTTACAAGATCCCTAATGAAATTTGGGACGTCATCTGTCCAATATAAAGTAGAATAATTATCAAATGCAAATCTAGCTATTGCATGAGCGACTCACTTTGCCTCTCTTGAGATGTGCATGTATTCAACACTTTCAAAATTATTTGCCAGAGCCCCAATTTTAGCCAGCAACGGTCCTTCTTGAGCACGCTCCTCCGGTTGATGAAGCAACTTAATAACGTCGTAAGCATCAGACTCGATCACTAACCTCACCTCTCCTCGCTCCACTGCAATTTAGTGCTTATTATACTTTCTTTGTTGTATAAAAATAGTTCCCCCATTATTGTTCACATAAATTAAGAAAACTTAATTAATATTGTCGAAAAATACAATATAAGAATATGCTTCCTAATATGTCCTTTCATTTGCTCAATATTTCCCTTATCTTATCCCTTTTTTATTGATGATTAGAATACACAATAAATAGAAGTTTTGATCACACGCTAGATGTTTGGTAGGATTATCATGCTAGACACACACTTGACGGGTGATAATTGGACAATTTATATGTAGGACAACTCACATGTAGGTTGTCCGATTATCACTCGCTACGTATTTCTCTAGAGAGATTATCCCGTCACACATTTGGCGGGTGATCAATTTTGCAATAAATATGAGTATACTAGAAAACTAAGAAATTAAAAATAGAAAGTGAGCTATAATTTAGAACAGGTGAAAAAAAAATATATGACTAAATTTGCAAGACAAGGAAAGTAATGAAGAGACGTAGAAAACGAGGTGTTAAATCTACATTGATAGTGTTAAATCTACATTCATAATGATAAATTGAGTTATTTAAGAAGTTATTTGTTAACAATTAAAAATGTAGTTACATTGGTTGTGTTAATGTAGTAGTTAAACGAATATTTTTAATAATTTGTTAAATTTGTTGTTAAAGTTTATAAAATTTTAATAACTCATGTAGTCAATCATCTTTATTTTCTATACGGGTTATAAGTTATTATGAATTAATATGACTTGAGCATATGACCTCCTCTTAAATTAAAGTTGAAATTCCCTTCAACAAAGTAAATAAAGAAATAAAGTTGAAATGCAATAGTTAATTTAACACTACCAATGTCCTAAAAATCTATAGGTAAATTTAACCGTCAGTGAAACTCTATTTCATTACTTGTTTGACTAGTTAAATTTAATATCACGGATATAGATATATAATTGTAATTGATTTAATGGATATGTGGAAGTTATTTCCATAGGGGCAAGTGACTTTCCTCATATCTGGACTTCACATTTTCCTTCAGGAACATTGCACTTGCAATGTTCAATTTTTTCAAAAAGTGCAATTGGGTCTGGATCTTTTACCTTTCTAAGGATTATATCCCAAACCTCCACTTATATACACAGCTAAATGAGAATTAGACAAATCTAACACAAATCTTCATGAGTTTGACGATTGAAAATGTAAGCTTTTTTTTATATAAAACGATTAAACATAAAATATTTATTTATGGTAAAACTTTAAAAGTCAAATGTAGGTCATTGGTATAACTTACAAGTAGTTGAATTTGAACCATTCAAAGACTCTTCTTCTTTCTTCTATTTGAAAACAGTATTTTTTTTCGAAGTAAACGATCGGGGATCCAATTAACCTTTTTCGAAAGATTAAGGAACTAAGTTGAAATTTATCATTTCCTTGAATCTAGTAAAAATCATCGTAATATACGAAAGCTTGCAGTAAATATTTGATTTGCATTTGCTATTCTTTTTACCAATTTTGGAATGTTTGACTTTTTCATTAAAATTTCATCGATTAATATGTCGCCTGTGAACCGTGTTATTTTGGTTGAGGGTCGCATCGCACGGTCTCCAATAGACGTGATCTCACTGCATTAAATTTACTATCTCCATCCTATAAATATAGACTTCTCAGAAGAGTTAAAGAGGGGGTGCTTCATTCCCTTTTACAAAACCATTATCATAATTTTATTTATTATTGATTTGATTACAGATTTGATAACTACTCATTTATCTTACAAATCTCAGATTTCTTTTTAATTTACACCACTCAATTCACCTCCTTATAATTTCTTATTATAATTCAATTGCAATAATGAGAATCAAACTGTCACTAAGAAAGAAGAATCGTTAAAAAATATTTTCTAGTGAAATAGATAGGGCACCAAATTTGAGATCCAGACCTCCAATCACATAATACCAACTTACCTGACACAAATGAGTATATATATTTTCTGTGTTCCATGCAAGATAAACTTGGTTCTATTTTCATAAAAATTAAGAAAAGTTTAATTAATATTATTGAGAAAATAAAATTTAAGAGTATTTTCATCATATATTGCTTCTTACTAATTATTTCAATTCAATTATAAGTCACTTTCTTAAAAAGTGATTTATAATTTGGGTCGAAAGAAAAAGGATTACAAATACATCTTAGTGAGACAGATGGAGTAATTTGTAATGTGCTATTCCTTTCATCCAGCAAAAATAGTTTTCTCCTTTATGTGCCATTTCTTTATTTATTATTTCATCTTAACTCATTTTATGTTGTTCGAATTGTGCTATAATTGTTAAATTCTCACATTTTGGACGAGACACATATCCTTCCTTAATTTCCCTCCTTTACCCTATATTTCCTCTTGTATAAAAATAAATAAATTAATAAATAAGGCCTATTAAATGGAGACATACACGAAAACCCAAAAAATTAATTAAGGAAAGTAAAGTATAATTTGATGTGGATAAAAAAAATAATAAAGGACTATCCTTGCGTGAGAGGAGGAGTAATTATTTCAATTAAAAATCTGTTTGTCCTATTTATATAGGCTAAGTTTTCACAAGTATTAAAAATGGTACAAAAAATATATTTTTTGTAAATTGTGTTCTTAATATACCCTTATTAATATAAGTACAGTCAAAATATATGTTAGGTTTCTTAATAAAGAAATAAGTATTTATATTTGAGACATTTTAAAAAAGAAAATAAAGTCTATATGTGTGGGACGGAGGGTGTGATTTTATTTTGTTGATAACGATACAAATTAATTAAGTAAGGGTATATAAGAAAACAATACACATTTTTCTGTGATTTACAATATCTGTCATTATTATACAACAAATGTACATTCATACGTTAATAAACTTTTTAACAGGACATCGAGATTTATCTTTTTCTAAAGTACATCGACTATAACTATTTGCGCGTGCACAAATGAGTATATATATTTTCTTAAATGAGTATATATTTTCTTTGTTCCATTCAAGATAAACTTGGTTCTATTTTCATAAAAATTAAGAAAAGTTTAATTAATATTATTGAGAAAGTAAAATTTAAGAGTATTTTCCTCATTTATCGCTTCTTACTAATTATTTCAATTCAATTATAAGTCACTTTCTTAAAAAGTGATTTATAATTTGGGTCGAAACAAAAAAGATTACAAATATATCTTAGTGAGACAGATGGAGTAATTTGTAATGTACTATTCCTTTCATCAAGCAAAAATAGTTTCCTCCTTTATGTGCCATTTCTTTATTTATTATTTCATCTTAACTCATTTTATTTTATGTTGTTCGAATTGTGCTACAATTGTTAAACTCTCACATTTTGGGCGAGAAACACACCCTTCTTTAATTTCCCTCCTTTACCCTATATATCCTCTTGTATAAAAATAAATAAATAAGGCCTATTAAATGGGGACATACACGAAAACAAAAAAAAATAGTTAAGGAAATTTGAGGTGGATAAAGAAATAATAAAGGACTATCCTTGCGTGAGAGGAGGAGTGATTATTTCAATTAAAATTATGTTTGTCCTATTTATATAAGCTAAGTTTTCACAAGTATTAAGAATGGTACAAAAAATATTTTTTTGTAAATTGTGTTCTTAATATTCCCTTATTAGCATAAGTACAGTCAAAATGTATATTAGGTTTCTTAACAAAGAAATAAGTATATATATTTGAGATATTTTAAAAAAGAAAATCAAGTCTATATGTGTGGGACGGATGGTGTGATTTTCTTTTGTTGATAACGATACAGATTAATTAAGTAAGGGTATATAAGAAAACAATACACATTTTACTGTGATTTACAATATCTGTCATTATTATACAACAGATGTACATTCATACATTAATAAACTTTTTTAACAGGACACCGAGATTTATCTTTTTCTAAAGTACATCGACTATACCTATATGCGCGTGCACAAAGAATGGCCCTTTGGTTGGGCCAAAAGGTGCAAAACAATATTTTTGAATCTTTGAACACATTGTACATTAGATCCAAGTAGCATAACTTTTGTCAGAGTTTAGCCATATATAATGGATGCATTGCAAATTGACTGAAACGAAAAAAACTCTATGGCCTATGTAAGACCTACTTAAGTTAGAACAACTTTTCTTTTCCCAAACATCTTGAATCTTAGTGGGGACAAGAAAAATTTAAGTACGATTCTATGGCGCGCGCACTAGAATAGATTCACCACCAACAAACATTATTAATAACGACAAAACAATTAAGATCTTATGCATTCTACTCTGGAAACATACTTGTTAAGTTTCAAAGGTTATACTCAAATAAGTTTACTTATTAATTATTACTTCATATTTTGTAGTTTGTATCGATGCAATTGTCTAAACTTCTTGGTTCCTTATAAGATTATAGTCGAAAAACTTGATACAAATTAGATGAAATGAATGATTTGCTTATCAAGCATACATTTGCACAGTTTTCGGGAACAAAATTCTGATACTTCGAAAGCATTATACTTTGTTCTATTACTTTAACCTATTAGATAAATTCCGATTAACCTGAAATACCTTCCCTATTTGGAACCGAAATTTTGTATCTTGTAGAGGAAATGTACATGTGCGCACTTGGACTCCACTCTAACAAAGAAATACTTGGTATGTTATAATGTTGGGAAGATGAGATACAAAACAAGACAGAAGACAGATCATTTAGGAAAACATACCACTTATAGCAAATCAAACACATATATATTCTGTGCATGAATCATTATGAAAGCGTGATTGGAATGTGCGATCCTTAAGCATTTAGTCCCCAGTCCCCACTAAGATAGGATACTGCATATAGAAGAAGAATATCTTGCCCAAAATCATTACAAATTGTTTGATAATATGCCTCAGTGAAAAGGAAGATCAATGATAGTTTTGCTTCTGCCATGCACAGTTTATGCCATTATCATTGGGGTTCCATTCCATGCAATGAAAATAACTCTTTCTGCTCTGGCAATCCACCATTTTCATGGGATATGTAGAGTTCTTGCTTTAATCATCTGTGGCCATGTTTTCTGCCCCACATCCTAGGAGATGAACTAAATTTATACTTTATAGACCCCATTATTGCAGCAAAGTTGAGCAAACAATGATAAGTCTTACTAGTTTCCCATTTTTGTTTAAAAGCAGAAACAATCAGACACAACTAAACAATTGCATAACTGTTTCCTACATCTATATGTTCATATTCATTTGTATATGTTTGAGTGAAAGTACCAACCTAACATGGGACGGGCTCAATAATTTGAAAATTTACAGGGTGTTTGGCAACTATGGTGAATTATAATCTGGCACACGGCATTATTTTATTGGTTTCACTTTTTTCAAAAAATCAAAAAATAAAAGTCAAGCTGTAATTGTTTACTTTTTACAAAAAGCAACCAATAAAATGATGTCACGTAGTAGATATAATTCCAATTCTAACCAAACACTTTGATTATAAGACTTGACATGGTTGATCTTTTTTGGGTTGAAGCGAGCAAGTAGTTTGTATTATATTGGTTATGCCAAATGAGCCATTTTCTAGTGGCAGATATGTTCAGGCAAAAATGCTTCATATCTTATCATCAAATTCATATATTAATTCTAAGCCATGCTCCTTGGGGCTTTTGATTTATATGGGACAGCTACTATGGGGTTCCATGAGATATAGGTTATAAACCAATAGGATCTGATATAGTGCATAGAATATGCTGTTGGTTTCAAGTGAGTTATATTCTAAAACCAATGATTAGTTTCATATCATAAAGTGGTAGAATGGAGATGAGACATGTGGCAGTAGAAGGCTATACAATTATTTTTTATTGAACCACATCATGAAGTTGATTTTATAAGAAATCCAATGACTTGATTTTAAAAAAATTTCAAATTTCAAGTAGTCTATGAAAATTTATTGCAATTATCATAATTTCAACTTTTTTTTTTCTTTTTTGAGAATTAATCTTCTTCTTCCTCTTTTTTTCGAGTAAAATTTAGGGATGATATGGGGAAGTATGATGACTCAAACCCAAATCTAGTACACTGATAAATCGGTGTCTCTACTAGTCGGAATCGTCTTTTTAATTTTTTGATCCTAGTGTCTTTAGTTAAGTCTGTAATAAATTATAAGAAAATTTATTTATTATTATGAATTTGAAACTTACTATAAGTACTTGCTATGATGAATCTCAACTAGGCAAGATATTCCTGTCACGAGTTAGGTAGATGTCTTTCAAAATGACTCTTTTTGTTCAAAAAATAAAAGTTGTAGAAATAACAAAGAGGCCATTGGTAATAATGACCTTTGACCCCAATAAGTAGTGATGTATTATGGATGTCCACGTATGTGACATCAGAAATAATGAATAATATCATTTGTCTAGGAAGTAGATATATTTTTTTTTGACAATCAAATGAAATCTCTTCTCATTAATGATGATCAATCAAAAGTGCTTTTACAATAAAGTCCGGGGGCAAAGGTCCCCAACAAGAATTCAAAAAACAATCTAAAGCTCGATGTTCAAGTAAATGGGCTACTATATTTGCTCTCCTATCTATAGCTCTAAACTGACATGCATCGAACCCCCCGACTAAAGGAATTGACTCGCTCCAAAATAGGACCTTCAGCGGCTCGTGACTTAGGCTTTCTTAGAAGACATATGACATTCATCAAACCCGACTTAAAAAACACTCTTCTAAACCCCCGTTCTATTTCTGTTGGACACCCTTTAACAAGGCCTGACACTCCCCACCATGTGGATCCAGCTGCCCCATAATCACATTCGAAAATGCACAAATCAGCTCCCCTCTATCATCTCGGCAAATCACTCCTATCCCTACTTGGTCACTGCCCCTAACCACGACATCAACATTTATTTTGATCCGGCCATTCTCTGGTTTTTCCCACCTATTAGTCCGCCTATCATCCACACGGAGAGTTGCCCTTCGATCATGCATCATCTGCGCTGTTGTAAACTCATCTCAGTATTGCTTAGCCTCCGCCAACACATTCCTAATGAGTGTCTCTATATATTTATATATAATAATAATCTACACGTCCTGCAATATAAAAATGTCAACTAAACTGAATAGAGGCATTACTAATAAAATAATCTCCTTCATTGCGTGGACGAAAAATAAAACCTCATATACTTGGGTGAATTCTTATTAACTATCTTCTACTTCTTACCACACTGCCCCAATTTATTCTCAGTTATCTGCTTTGAATCATAGGGTAGTTACTGGAGTACTAATTTAAAAAAATGGGGTAATTACTAGTACTCTTGTTTTTGTGTTAGAATCTTTAATAAACAATATTAGGAAGATGTTTCTCACTCCTTCTAATGGAGCTTGATCTATCTCCTTACAAATTTTATTTAGGAAGACTTGAGTCATTTTCTTAAAATATATGTTTTCTCTATATTTAAAGAGTCTCTATCCAAAACTTTTTAAAAGTTTTGTAGAAAAACTTCACATCTCATATAGCATGTACGGATGCATGTCAATTGTCACGTGTATTTAAGATACACATAGCGTGAATGAAATGCACACGCCGTGCATCCACACACGCCACACGAGACGAGATGGGAGGTTTTGTTGCAAACCTCCGAGAATTTTTTGAAAATCCTCCATTTAAATAAACATTCGGAATAAGTTAAAAAATATAATTTACCAAGAACCATGTGGTCTAATAGCATCTGTGTTAATTTTTTACTCTCTAGATCAGTGTTTGATTCTCGTCCCCTACAATCCCATTGAAATAATTAAAAAAAAAAAGTTCACAGATCTAATTTGGCTTACTCATGAAACTTTGTTGAAACAAAGCAGAAAGCATAGACAAAGTTGTCCTAAGATTGCGAAAATTAATTGCCATCAAGATGTGGTGGATCAATATCAAACATAAAAATGTAGAATGTATGCGCATATTTTGTCACTGTACAGTTCACAAACACGTAAATTTTTATTTCGTTTGTGCGGAAATTTACTTCACCAACATTGTTAGTAATAAAAGTTTTGTGAAATTGGCATTCCTAATTTTTATCTATAGTGTCAAAATTGTGTTACGTATTTTGCATGACATACTTTAACGTGTGATATTGTTAGCATGCAAATTTATTATTGTTTTAGCCAAAAAGTAGGTGTTTGGGCGTGTGTACACTTGCTTGAGGCTCAAGAATTTCGAATTCATGCAAATTTCAGTTTCCTAGTTTGAGCTGTCTACTGCATACCTTATTTAGTACCTGACAAGTTTTAATTGAATAAGGAAGGTCTTGTGTTTAAAGTAAATTATTATTTTAACTTTCCTTATATTTGTTTCCTACATGTTTATGGTAACTTTAATTCTTATTTTACACAAGAATTCAAAGACTATCCTATATATATGTATTCTCTCTTGTAGGTTGAGATTTACCACTCTAAGCGAGCCAAGCATTTTTGCAATATCTGAAAGCTCAACGGCAAGAGAGAAACAACACTGCCAACCTACAAGTTTCACACTTGCATTGGACTTTTACGTTTCTAAATTGTGTTTGTCTTAATTACCCTTTATAGTGCATTGGTAAGCGACCAACATATATGCGAGGGACTTTTCCATACAAGATTGAAGTAGTTTAGGAGTTTTTGTATTCCAAGATAAGTTCAGGTGATCTCTAGGAAACATGATATACGTTACCGCTAGAGCGCGATAGAGAAAGAAGTGGGCAACGGAAGTTGTCAACCTATCAAAAGGCGTAAAGAGTGAGTTCTTTTATAAGTTTACATTTTGAGTGTTAAGTGTATATTGCGATATCACAAATTTATTTTTCTTTGTGCAAAACTTTCTCTGTGTTAGCCAATCAGTTGTTTGGCAAGGGTGCCTGCAGTTTTCCCTTTTTCGGTTTCCACGTCAACAATTCTGGCGTTATTTATATTCCGCATACATACTCAAGCTAGACATGTCTAGGTCGCGTTCTATTTTATACCAGATTAACTGTTTAAGTAACTAAGGAGGATACATCTTGATTAGAGTCTAAATAACTGCATATTCACAAACATGTTCGCTTGCTATCGGGTGACATGTTGGTAAAATAAAATTTTAATTAATTTTTATTTTCCTAATTTGTTCTCAATCTTTCATATATTCACCAATTTTGTCATCTTCATTAGTTTTTCCATTAAATGGTACGTTACTGAAGCGCACAATGGGAATAAAATTTAGATATATAAGTTCACCCTATGTCTCGGCACTTTTAGTTTTGACACAGTTTTGTCCTCTTTCTTCTTTCTCCGTTGTTTTGTCCACAATCTTTTATATGTTTGTGTTTTATGTCCCCAATATCTAATTATGACAATTGTGATTAATTGGTCAAATATTCAATTAGTACTATTTTGGTTATTTGTTCAATTGTATTGCTGAAAATACTTTGTTCTTATACATTTGCTTGAATCAAATGCTTAATTGATATTTTTAATTAGATTTTTGGCTATGTAACACTTCGAAAATTTCTACAAATTAAGTAAATAACATAATTGTTGTTTTGGAAGAATAACTCGAATATCATTGCAAGATTTTTTGAATTGCATTAGGAAATTAAAAGATTGTTACTCAATTGACGCTAAAGAAAGAATTTAGTTCCTAATTGATATAAACTAAAGTGTAGTGACTTAATTGATATAAACTACATGTCGAGATGTGATTCGCGGAATAGGGCTAATAAGTCCTAAAGGTTTCCTCAATGCCCAACCTCCCATCTCTAACCTAAAAATCTAGCCAAATTTGTCCATAAATGGCATAGGGGGGAAAACTACCCTCAAAACCTATCAAAACCCTAGTTTTGTCCTTGAAAAAGGCTCCTTATCATATATAAAAAGGGTACAACCTAAAGAATGACTCTGAAGTCAGAAATACTAAGATTTTGAAGGCACTTTTCCATCTACAGTTATGAAGGTGAGTAACCGGTACTTTGATTTCCTTTCAATCATGCATTAAGCTTTCATAAATTAAATATAAACTTTAAGCATTGCTATGGAAACAAAGATTGATTCATTGTATTTGTATTGTTAGTTAATGCTTTACCTCGTCTTGAATTGCTTTGTGGAACATGATCTTACTGTGTGATCTTGGTTATTTTGGCTATATGAGAATCTTCGTGGCATTGCTATGCGGTTTTGGCCAATTTGAATATTAGTGGAGTGGCCTTGCTGTGTGGTCTTGGCCAATTTGAATCTTTGTAGCCTTGCTATGTAGTCTTGGTCAATTATGTGCACACCATGAGTAGTAGTTTAACTAGTGATAGGGCATATTTGTGGATCGAAAGACTTTGTGTATTCAATGGCTTTGTGCATCTAAAAGCTTTGTGAACCCTTTGATTTTCTTGAAAATGTGTTTTTTTACATGAAAGGTGAATCAAGATATTTGATTATTCACTGAGTACTTTGTACTCATTCCCCATTCTCTACAATTCTGTAGGTATTAAATTAAAGCTATGTGGCCATATCGTCCCAAGATAGAGGAGTTACATGCATATGATCGAGACTTCAGTGTGTGGCTGAAGTTTCGTTGTGGGTGGCCGCAATGTTTGTTGTAAAATCATAATGAATAAGAGTGTTTTAACTTGTATTTGTAAAGTCTCATCATCGATTTCGAATTGAGACATATATATTTAAATACTTCCGCTATTGTTAAACTTGGGGGCGTGACAGACTAACTATTAATTTGATATTTTTTTTTACCATATATGTGGTATTACATGTGTTTAATCAGATTTGATTTAGAAATGTTCACCAATAATCAAAATTTTAGGTTCCCTACTTCTACAAATTGTTACACTCTGTCTCTATTCCTTCAAAAATGTTGCACGTGTTGTCCATTCTCTCTGGGGACAATGTGTTCAAATGCATGCTTATGTATATAAGGAAATGAGAGGTGGTTAATTCCGATGGAGGGAAATTAGTACATGTTTTTTAAGGATATAGAAGTGAGTTTCCCAGAATTATTACATACTCGTCCCTAATTAACATGCTGCCCTAAACAATTGGAAAACTTGATGGAATTTAATATTAGAGACGTAACAAGCGTTTGGGCAAGCGTATATATACACACACTAGTGTGCGTGTTGTGTGTGCCCCTCACTAACATCACATTTAATGGAAAAATGAACAATAATGAAGTGAGTTTATGAAAGAGCATGGACAAAACAGGGGAATAAAAAAGAATGATGGAAAATTGTGTTAACAAAGTTTAGGGATGAAGTGTGAAATTGCCTAACTTGATGGTTTATAACTTGTTACGTTGCATCATTTTATTGGTTAATTTTTGTAAAAAGTAAAATGTTGCGATTTGAATTTTACTTTTTAACTTTTAAAAAAATATAAAACTAATGAAACAATACAAAGTGACAGTTTATAAACTTGGTGGCCAAACACATCATCTGTTTGTTGCAAACTTGACATTATATAAAACATTTCTGGGCCATTTTTCAGTTGAGGTTGACCCGGTCAGGTGTTATTGGGTTGGGCCTAAAGACCTTTTTCTTGTTTTTTTTTCCCTTGGGGTTCGGCTTAAAGAATAATAAGCTCCATTTATCCGAGTTAAAAGTCTCCACACTAATTCAACTTTGTATCATGTCTTCAAATACTCACTGAACTTTAAAATGTCGTTAATTACACACTGAACTTTAGAAAATGTCTTCCGTTACCCATTCACTAGTAGTCCGTTAGATCCCTTAAACGGAATTGCTGATGTGGCATATGGATTACTTATGTGGCGAAGACTGCCATTAATTTTGCTAACTCAAAGAATTGAATCCGCCAACTAATCAATTCCTCAAAATAAAAACACAATGAAAACCATAATCAAAGTAATTCTCAACCTAAAAATGCTCCTACCAGTCCTCCACTACCGTCCTAACAATAATCAAGGGCTGCAGAAGGTACTGGACTCCTGGAGGCACGTTGAGGAATGTCCCCGTAGGCGGTGGCTACCGGAAGAGCAAGCGGAGCAAAGCCTCGTCATCATCTTCGACTGGTGGCGAGACA
>CAVNYN010273964.1:0-16903 GCA_963692815.1 Nyctanthes arbor-tristis
TTGTTCGAATTTGAATAATCTGAACTTATCAAAGAGCGTGATTAACTCTTTGGGTGATCATATCACTATTGGTTCAGGGTTCCTATCTTCGGGAGTGATTGGTTTAATATACCAATCATTTTCAAGCCATGAATCGCGTGGATCGTTAAGGATTCGAAATCACAACTGGTAATTAACTTTTCTGGGTTGATCTCCAATCTCGTGTGGGTTCGTTTGCGTTGTTTCATCTCGGGTTCACATCACCTTCATTTGATACATGTGCTATTGCTTGACGCGCGTAACAACATCTCAACAACATTACATGTTGGGAGCTTTAAAAGCAGTTGTTATCTTCTTAGAACTGAGTGACGAAGTACATAAATACAAATCTAGGAGGAAATAGTTATCCCAAGTTGAAAGATTCTAACTCTATTTGCATAGCTTGTTCAACTGACATCTTTTTTCTAATCTACACATCGACTTGGGAACAAGTTATCGGCCACGTAATAAGATACGATTAAATATATCATTTTGCCAGATCTTTTGAACACACATACCAGTTGAACAAGAAGCTTTATCTCAGTTGAATGAATTGCTTTATGGAGGGAAGGATTACAAAAATATAAGGCCATTGTTCTTGAACATTTACTTTATCAAATTTTGAGGTCAGATCAAGAAAGTAAAAACAAATGATCGTTTGACTGCAGATAAAAAAGTAAAAGTTTGAGGAAGGTTCATAAGCTTATTAGACCCACAAAATTTCTTGTAACCAAACATGTCTCACTTTAGCTTTTCATTATGTAAAAGGATGTTAATTGAGTTAAAAGTGACAGTGTGACACTAACATGTCCCATTGCTTCTAGGTCAAGGAAAATAGATAATTAAAAGGGTTAATAATTTTGTGGGCCTTATTTAAAGAAAGAGAGTTAAATGAAGATGTAGTTAATTTTTTTGTAAACTTAAATTCAGGGGTCGGTTGGGGATGGTGTTGGAGTAACTTTTTAGGTCATCAAAATTAATTAGTACCAATTTTAGTTTTCATGTCATTGTCCAAGCTAGATATATTTTGTTTCTACATCACCATATAGTTTCTCTATAAAGGTATTTCTTCTTTGATACTTCATTTGATAGTTAAAAAAGTTAGGTAACATAACTTAGGTATCCTCTTGGTTGTGCACCCAAAAAAAAAAAAAACAAAGAACACTTCAGTGTCCTCTTTGCATAGAAAGTGCTCTCAACAATTCCAAAAATATGCTTAACTAACAATAAATGTCATATGGGTTCGTAAGTTAAAGTACTCAAAATAAAAAGAAAAACTAGCTACTAGACGTGCATGGAGGGTAAGAGAGCAGTTATAGCGTGCATCTAAACAAGTATCATGAATATTATATTACATATTATTATTACACTATTTATATGAAATACGACTGTAAGTGTGACAGGTCATTTTGAAACTACATTGGATCAAGTAAACTAAGCTTAATTAGATGGAATGATTAGAAAGTTTGTTAGTTGTTAACAGTTAAATATGTAATTTGTCAGGTGAAATTAACCAATGCATAATTCATCATTGGTTGGTGCATGACATGTTTTGTACCAATGAAAAAATATATATCATAATGTTTTTGTATGTGTGTGGCTTTTTGGTGCATTAGAGGGGGGTGAAATTGACTTGAGAAGGCGTTATTATTTTTCTCTTTTTACAAAGCGTGAAATGTAGTTATGATGGGAGCCACTTGGTGGTTGCATGGAAAACAATAGTACCATAACAAAAGTGCAATGAAGGGGCTCAAAAAAGGGGACTATATTAGTCGAAGTGTAAAGCGAATCGGTTCGATAAAATTAAAAAAATTTGTTTTTGAGATGACTTGGCACATCTTAAACTGGATTGCGTTTAGGCTTAGTTGGCAGTAATTTTTTTCTTAAAATTGGTACTTTTTTATTAATTTTAAAAACTATTGAATACATAACAAGTACGTACATTATTTATTCCTGACTTAAATCCTCAGAAGACCAAGGAAGTATATTGCAAACAGTTGAACTCGGCCTCGACTAGTTGACCTGAGTTCCTCATCGATTAACCATAATAATGTAAATTTGACTTACGTTTCTTTTCTTTTCTTTTTCTTTTTTTTTTAGTTCATGTAAATTTGACTTTCATAAGTATAATTATTACCAATCATAAATAAAGTACAAAATTTTTACTTTTTTCACAAATATATAGCTAATTCATTTATCTATTATTTATTATTATGCTTCTTTACAATAATAATAATACTAATTTGGACTATTTCTTTATAACAATTAATAAATTGTATCAACAATTGAGTTAAAATTTGAAGTAATTATGTATTAGCATGGGCTTGTGAAATGAAATGTATTAATACCCAAAATAATGTTACTTCTAAAACCAGATAATCAATCCTAATAATGGATTCCTTCCATGATTTACAAACTTTGGATTCTAAACAAAGCATCACAAATTATGTAATCAAATAATTAATTTTTATCTTATTTACACTTCTTTTCTATCAAAAAAAGAAGAAAAAGAAGAAAATGTTAGTTATACACAAATTGTCTTCCCTCCACAGTAAATGGCAGTGAAATAAAGCAAAGCAAAAATGTAATGACGTGAGTCCTAAATCTTTTAGATAGCCTGAACAAAATTGTTTACTAGTCTAAAAAAAAGACATATCATTTTTCTCCATCCCCGCACACAATAGCTCCTAACCAAAAACCATATTGTGGTACAATTAAACTTTATTGTAAAAAATTCTCATTTTCTTTTGAAATTCCAAATTCCACTCTGGACCCAATTTTCCCTGAACGACTTCCGCCGAGACTCCCGGAGCCAATTTCCAGCCAACACAGCAAACCCTAATTATAATTAATTATAATCTGTACATACACTTATTTTTGCAGTAATCTAATTATTTTTCCGTGTAATCAGCTTTTCCCCGTGAATTCTGTATGACATTGGGAATGTTCCAACAGTGCAACGGTACGGACCCACTTTTCTCCGTGATGGGGTGCAAAGCTTCTCCCGTTTACCAAAACTTGAGTAGTTTTTGTAAATTGTAAACTGTCTCTCCGGTGATTGAGACTTACTTTTTAGCTAAAGAATTTTATTTTCTCAATAATTTAAGAATGGCTTGTAACTATGTAATAAAATGTATACATCTTACATGAAATCAACTCATCAATATATCTATAATCATAATCATGAGACGTGTACTATTATAGAAATATACAATCAAACATATATGAGTGTGTTCGGTATTACCCGCATCCTTACATGGTGGTGCGCCCACCACACATTGCGGCTTGAAAATTCTAAGGAAACGATGCATTCTCCGTCTTAAGAAGCCTACATTAAAAGATATACCTAGGTATATCTGTATTAGATAAACTACATTAGAGATTTACTCTTTTCTCTCGACAGTAAAACCCACCACAAGTGGGGGAGTAAATACACTCGAGAGATTTCTAGTTGCAATTGAGTTTTAACTTTAAAGAAGGATGATCAACTATGCAAAAATGCATTAAAAAAAGTAAGAAAATGACTTTGTTATTCAATAAAACATTGATGATTTTGTTATTCAATAAAACATTGATACTAATTTCACAACTAGGTTTCCACTTGCGCGTTGCACGGATAGAACTCTAAAAGAATTTCATATATAAAATATAATATAATTTTGTTTGTCAGGCTTAATGTCATAAAAAACTAAAAAAACAACTTGCATAGAATTAATGTACATTCTACATTTGCAAGTAGCATGCAATCACTTCTTTATTTCGATGACATAATTTTAAATTCTTGTTATTAGTCCATCGTCATCTCGTTGAACCAATAATTTTTTTATTAATTCTTATTTTTTATTTCTTTTAAAGATAATAAAACTTGATAGCATAATTCTATATTAGTTTCACATTTGCGCATTTAGAGACATACTATGCTTTACAGTCGTGCGTTTCACAGACATATTATAGTGACAAAATAAAATACAATAGAGTAGGAGAACATAAAATCATGAAATTACACAATCAAACAAAGAAAAATTGAAATTCATTAGGTAAATATGAAATATATCTAATCAAAATATAATACATAGATAGAATCTTAAAATAAAAATATTAAATTGAATGATTAAAAGGAAAAGTATAATAATAAGGAAAAATATAATAATAATATTGAAATCTAGATTAATATATTATCTATTTTCATGTAATTCAAATATATTAGGCAAATATAAGATATATTTAACCAAAATGTAAAATGTAGATAGAGTCTCAAAATAAAAAATATTAAATTAAATAATTAAAAGGAAAAGTATAACAATAAGAAAAAGTATAATAATTGAACCAATAATTTTTTTATTAATTCTTATTTCTTATTTGCTTTAAAGACAATAAAACCTAATAGCATAATTTATATTAGTTTCACACTCGTGCGTTTCACAAACATACTATGCTTCATATCGGTGTGTTTCAGGGACATATCATGCTGACAAAATAAAATATAATAGAGTAGGAGAATATAAAATAATGAAATTATACAATCGAACAAAGTAAAATTGAAATATATTAGGTAAATATGAGATATATCTAACCAAAATGTAATATGTAGATAGAGTATTAAACTAAATATATTAAATTAAATGATTAAAAGGAAAAATATAATAATAATGAAAAGTATAATAATAATGTTGAAATCAAGATTGATAATATTTTCCATTTTCATGTTATTCAAACTCATTAAGTAAATGTAAGATATATCTAACTAAAATGTAATATATAGATAGAGTTCCAAAATAAAAATATTAAATTAAATAATTAAAAGGAAGAATATAATAATAAGGAAAAGTATAATAAATTAATAATTGAACCAATAATTTTTTTATTAATTCTTATTTTTTTATTTCCTTTAAACACAATAAAACTTAATAACATAATTTATATTAGTTTTACACCCGTGCATTTACGGACTACTATGCTTCACACCCGTGCGTTTCATAGACATATTATGCTGAGAAAGTAATATACAATATAGTAAGAAAATATAAAATCATGAAATTATAGAGTAAAATTGAAATCTATTACGTAAATATGAGATATATCTAATCAAAATGTAATATGTAGATAGAGTTTTAAAATAAAAATATTAGATTAATATGTAAATAGAGTCCCAAAATAAAAATATTAAATTAAATGATTAAAAGGAAAATTATAACAATAATGAAAAATATAATAATAGTTATTTTTTAATTTAATATTAAATTAAATTGGTTTTTTAAAGAAACTAGACAATGAGCGAGAAAATTATTTTTAATTGTACCCGACAATCAATTGAGCCAGATAAACTCTGCTTATATATATAGATAGTTTTGAAAGACTGTGTTATGGAAATGACTCTCCACCTCTTCTATTCATAATTTTGTATCAACGCAAGTAGGTCAAATCACCTACCCCAATTTTTTTATGGCAGGATTTTATTGGACACATCGGGAGACCTATCCCCCAATATATCTAATGGGATCTGACCACATAATCTATTAGACATTATGTAGTTAAACGAAAAGCTTAACCCTAATTAAGCCCGGTGATGAGTTGGACAACCCTTCCCTTCCCTGCCCTGTCGGATTTCAAGTTTAATTTCTCCCATCAATCAAACAAAACGCTTAACCCTAATAATAATAATAATAATAATAATAATAATAATAATAATAATAATAATAATAATAATAATAAAAGGAAAAGGGCAAAGGAGAGCCATGTCACGTGACTGACCGACGGTGGCACGTGACAGAGACATACGCATATACACAATGGATAAAAGTTAACGGCCGTCAACACTTAACGGTTTCTCCAACTATAAAAAGAAGCCGTTACATTGGCCGTAGTGCTTCATCTTACCCTGTTTTTCCCCTTCTCTCTCTGAGAATTATCCATCTTTTCCTCTGATTTATGCACTGATTTATAGAGAGAGAGAGAGAGAGAGAGAGAGTGTGTGTTTGAGCTTTTTGCGGAAATTGCAATGGAGGTCTCGAAGAAATGGGTTTCGCTGTGTTCTTTTCTGCTTTTGGCTCTGTTCGCTGGCGTTGTTGTTGGTGTAGTGAACAAAGATCAAGCCTCGGAATCGAGGTTTGTTTCGTCTTCCTATCTCCCGCATTATTGGAATTCCTATGTGAATTTTATATCAATGGAGACTTTCTGAGTTGATCCTTTTGCAGTTTTACTGCTATGCTGACGGTTGCTCCGTCTATTCTTCTTTATTTTTTGAAGCTTTTTAAGCAAAGCTCTCTGTGAAAATTTCGTAAGAGTTTATATTTCTCTCAGTGCTCACAATGCGTGGTTGTTTGCTCAACTGCATTTGCTGCGGATTTATACTTAAAGAAGAAATTTCAAGATGCATTGTAACTGTTTTCCATAAATACGGAATATTTATGATTTCTTTGTTTGGAACATTCAGAGTTGTGCAGAAAGTGCAGTTGCAGAGCTTAAACAACTCAACAATGGTGGAAAGGTTTGTAACTCAGCATTTTAACTCGGTACATTTTTCACATTTTCACTTCTGAGTCGACTGGGTAACTCTTCCTCGAATCTCACCGTTTATTTTTCCCTCTTTGTTACCCATCAAATTTCAACTGTCGGATCTTGTTTCAGTTTCCCCTCGGTAATCCGTCTCAGCCGTTGGATCATTCTCTCCCATGGGATCTCAACCGTTTATTCTGTTAACACGCAATTCTCCTTGGATTCCTCTGTAAACAAAACCGCCTATTTCCTTTTCACAAAACCAACCTTACGAATCCATTTATTTCACGCTAAACTATGTTATTGTATAGAAAAATACTCTGCGTAATTTGGTAATTTAAGCCGTACATTACGACCCACCTTCCCGAAGGCAGTTACCAGTTGAATTACATTTTCTTCTCCACTTCTAAAAAAGAACTTTTTGACGGATTTAACGGTAGGGCTTATATATACATACATTAATTTGTATGTATATACGACACTGCGCCACTACCTTGAGCAGTGTACAGAACTCTGCGTTGTGCGATTTTTTTTCTTTTTCTTTATTTTTTTCTTTATTTTTCCTTTTCAGTTTTAGTAAAAAATGCTGACACGCCATGTGAAGGTTTTCTACTATTACACCTTCATTTATTACAAGGGCTTTTTCCTTTTTTGCTGAAATGCGTTCACTGCAAAACGAGTTGAATTTGGTTTAGTTGCGCCTAAATGGTGAATATATGGTCAAAACTCTTGGATAAATGGATAGTGATTGGTTCCAAAAGAAACGTAATTTTGGTTTGATGCAGGTTGGAAGAAATTGAAGATGAAGGTTGGAGGAATGAACATGCAGTGGAGGATCCAGAAGAAGTCGCAAGGATGGTTAACATGTAATTTGCTTTTGCCCTTTTCTTTTGTGATTTCTTGATTATTGGTGCTTTGGTGCATTTAGTGGAGATGGTAGCATTAATGGGCATAACGAGTTTTTTAGCTGTTATACTGATTATTGTGGTCCTTAAATTCAATACATTTTAGGTGGGTGGATGGGTTGGGGTGGGTGGCTGGGTTCTGTTAATTGACCGCTCAGCTTGTATTATCAATAGTAATGTGTATATTTTTTGTCGAATTCATCATAGAATTTGCAAAATTCAACCTCAGAACACTCTGATCTGCTATATGTTCTTTCGGTTCTTTTTCCTCTCTTTAATATTTTCTGCAGATTATAGTTCTTCGCTTCATGGTTCAGTTAATTCACTTGCTACTGCAATTATATCACGTCTTGCACTATTTAATACCACTATCCATAAATATCCAAATTTCAGTGTGATCCTTGCAATATAATTTGAGATGATGCAAATAGAAAGTAGGTGCTCCCATAAGTAATTAATTATCACCTCTCTTTCCTGTAATTGTACATAGGTGAGCTGTTCCTCTAAGACCACTCCGATGCTTAAGTCATATTGGCCCCATTTTTTGCCTCACTTGTTGCATCCTTAAAGTCAAACCATTTTATCAGAGTTGGTTTAATGCGTGGCTGTTGTGGGTATGCATCATATGATCATACCAAAATAAAAATATATATATTCACTGTGGAATGCGGTTGCCCTGTATGTGTGTGAAATGAAGCATTTTCTATCCTACCTTTTTCAAATGGCAGTATCCCTCATACAAATATAGTTTTTAAAAAAAAAAAAAATCACTGTGGAATGCGGTTGCCCTGTATGTGTCTGAAATGAAGCAATTTCTATCTTACCTTTTTCACATGGCAGTATCCCTCATATGGGGTCAATGAAAGATATAAGTGCTTTTGCTATTGTAGCGGCTGCCTTTACATGCCAATAATCAAACTAGCAGATAAATCCACTTGTGTGGAAAAGGCCAAGTTGTCCTAATGTGACAAAATATATAATCAATTTTCAGTTTAATCAAGTTAACCAGGATCTGCCTCCGGGTCTGTTTAACCGGTAATCTTACAGTTGAAAGAGTGTATATATTTTAGAAGTCTGTATTTTTCATGATACTAGGATTGAAGTTACCTTGTAGGCCAAGAATGGTTTACTAGAAAGTAATTTGTTGATATGGATGTGTTTCGTGAGTTACAGGGCCACCAGAAACAGCACGGAGAGGCGAAAACTTGGATTTTTCTCCTGTGGAACCGGTAACCCTATTGATGACTGCTGGCGTTGTGACCCCAATTGGCAAAAGAACCGCAAGCGCCTTGCTGACTGTGGTATTGGTTTTGGACGCAATGCAGTTGGCGGTCGAGATGGCCGATTTTATGTTGTCACTGATCCTCGGGATGATGACCCTGTTAATCCAAGACCTGGCACTCTACGCCATGCTGTTATCCAGGACAAGCCTCTCTGGATTGTTTTCAAGCGTGACATGGTTATAACATTGAAACAGGAACTCATTGTGAACAGTTTTAAGACCATTGATGGACGTGGAGCCAACGTACATATTGCCAATGGAGGGTGCATTACGATTCAATATGTTACCAATGTTATTATTCATGGTTTGCACATCCATGATTGTAAACCTACAGGAAATGCCATGGTGAGGAGCTCACCAACACATTTCGGTTGGAGGACTATGGCTGATGGTGATGCCATTTCTATATTTGGATCAAGCCACATATGGGTTGATCACAATTCACTTTCTCATTGTGCTGATGGCCTTGTTGATGCAGTCATGGGCTCCACAGCCATTACCATTTCTAACAACCATTTTGCTCATCACAATGAGGTCCGCAATCTTTAAAACCTCCGTCACTTCACTGTTTCCCCTGGCATCTCATTTTACTGGGAATTATACAACTGGTGTTATTTGTTAACTGAAACAGGTTATGCTGTTGGGACATAGCGATTCTTATGTACGAGACAAGCAAATGCAAGTGACTATTGCCTACAACCACTTTGGAGCAGGGCTCATTCAGAGAATGCCAAGGTAATTCATACTTGAAATTTGACGCTATATGGCATCTTATTTATATGCTGAACGGAGTAAAACAAGATGTTAAAATTGGCTTTTTCTCATATTGATAAGATTGATATGCGCTGACACAAAAACTTTGTATCAATAATGCAGATGCAGACACGGATACTTCCATGTGGTGAACAATGACTATACGCACTGGGAGATGTATGCCATTGGTGGAAGTGGAAACCCCACAATTAATAGCCAGGGAAACAGATATCTTGCCCCTAACAATGCTTTTGCAAAAGAGGTACCTTATGTCAAGATTCCATTTTCTTTCTAATTAATTAGCAGTAGTCCACAAAGATTTACACGTCAAACTTTTCATTGGTTTTGATCAGGTGACCAAACGGGTTGAGACAGCAGAAAGTCAATGGAAAGGATGGAACTGGAGATCAGAGGGCGACCTGATGCTTAATGGGGCTTATTTTACTGCATCTGGAGCAGGAGCTTCCGCAAACTACGCTAGAGCTTCAAGCTTAGGTGCCAAATCTTCCTCCATGGTTGCTTCTATTACTTCTGGTGCCGGCCCACTTAGTTGCCGCAGGGCTCGCCAATGCTGACGGTCTTAGATTATTAGTACTCTACATAAAAATGATAGGGAGTCTTTCTATTTTTATTTTCACCTTCAAGAACTACGTATATCCATATTATGTCCATTGTTTGTCAGTCTTCAGTCTGTTTTACTTCCACATTGGCAAGTGTATATTTTTTACACATGTCCAATTCATTTCCATCCATCCATCAGCCTCCATGTCAGTGTCACCATTGCTGCGCAACCTCGGCCTGCTTCAGTAGAAAGAAAACAATGCTATTCCAGGAGCAGGTACTGAAGCGTTGTTCAAGATGCGTCTTCTTTATCTCCTATTTTATCGAACTCCCAATATTTCTCAGTCATTATCCCTTCTACATGTCTGCTGGCAAGATCCGCAGTCCACATTATTGTGTTGGCTTTTGTTTCTATAGAAAATGACTGTGTTTTCCCTTTCTTTCTTTTTAGCTTTCTTGAGTCATACAAGCTATAGTGTGAATGTCAAAACTTGAGCTATTGAAAAAAAGAAAAGATTTTTGTACTGAATTGTATTTTTACTTTTTTCACCTTTTTTTGCTTTATCTTTTGGTTGAATGAATGAATGAGTGAATTATTGTGCTTTTGAGACTACAAATATATACACATTATTACTTGATTACTGAGTTTTTACTTTATCTAATTGGGGTTTTGGCTGTGATTATTGCTGCATGTGCATAGCATAAAGATTTTCTGAATGATCATGAGTGTTTATATATTACATTACACAAGTAAATAATTTCAGCTTTTTTGATGTTTCAACTTTCAATCCTAAAATTATTGTTCACCTCATGAAATTTCACAAGTGATGTAGGTAACATGAAACGTCTATCCGTTTTCTCATATGCATAACTTTGCAGAACTAGTTTATACCAAAGTTCTCTAACTTGTCGTGCTTGACAATGTCGAGTAATAGGTGAACCTGTGTGAATGTGTACCTCATGGAGTGCCTAAAATTATGGTGCAAAGCTTGACAAAACACAGAGCCTTGCATTGCATGTGAGGTTGGACCCATAAGGCATGTGAAGCGTGTTATTTCCCTTCGTAGACATTAGGGACCCAATCTTCATACATTTCCATAAATTGCCCACACGCATAGCCTTTTGAAGCTTTTCACACCAACCGTGTGGTGAAGTCGGGATTTCCGCCTAAGACGCAAAGCAAAAATGTTAGGGGGACAAAAATATGTATATGTTAAAATAGCTTTTATACGTATGTTGCTTAAAATGAGTGGAAAATTTTGTGTGACAATCACTAAATCTGCATAGACATAGATCAATCGGCCATTACATACACCGATATAGACTTAGGCCTGAGATTCCATATAGTGTTCCTTAATCATTATTATCTCACAAAAAAAAAAATCATTAGCGCATTTCGTACAAAGGTGTACTCATGTCAAAATTTGAATTTTAAAAAATGTCAAAGAGCTTCACTCTGGTAAATTCCTCGGCAAGATCTTTGTTGTTGCTTGTTTTAGTTAGGCCTATGATTATGTTGGGGATAGGTCACCAAAAGGGAAATAATTATTGTTGGGATGTATGATAATTAGATCTATAATGAGACATTATAGTATTATTATTGAAGATTTTGATATTCTTGAATATTTTAATTGTTCTACTATTACAAGTTTTGTCTTAAAAGGTTTTCCAAGTATCGACCTATACCTTTGCGTTAGGGACAACATATTTTATCTCTTTATAGCAGGCTCGGTCCTGCTATGAGGCCCAAGAGGCAGCCATCTCAGGCCCAAGAATAAGAGGGGCCCAATTCGATTTGTTATAGGTGGCCCAAATACATTTGATCCCTTGTTTTTTATATGTTTTCAGGGCCTGAAATTTGAAATTAAGGGCCCAATTCTTAAAAATTAAAGGGCCCATTTTGCCCAAAAAATTTTTTTTCTCAAAATTCAGATTTAAGGGAAAAAAAATTTACCTACGAGATAATGCCCAAATGGGTAAAATTTCGAAAATGCCCCTCCAATTTAAACAAGACTCTCCACTGTTTCCCCTCACTTTAACACAGGGGGATCTGGGTATCGTTTCGAGATCGGAAGAGCACACGTTACCATTACAGACTCTTTCATTCCAAAACTCCACCTTCCGTCGTCCCTCGGCGCTCGTCGATCTGGGTATTCTTTTGCTCGTCGCTCATCGCTCATTGCGTTTCTAAAACACAACAGGGAATAATGAGTGTAGAACATTAGTTTCATCTCAGTTTCAATTGATCATTCCTTACAGCTGATGTTTCAAGCAGATTCAACTTCACCTGGTGAATATTACTTTCTCAATGATTTTTTTATGAAGTTTTCATTTTTAGGAAGATTTTATAAATAGATTCAGAACGAAGGCAAAATTGAAAACCCCCTCCCCTCTCGACTGAAATTTCTCCGGCGTGCCAAACCTCCGACCAAAGTACGACAACAGGAAACCCTCAACTGGTGGCAGGCGACCATGGAATCAAGTGCCTTTGTTATCTACAAGGCTACAAAAACCATATTAAGGTTAAATTTTTGTTTCTTAATCAGATTTTTATTCTTAATATTTGCAAAATTTTTGTTTCTTTACCTAATGTAGTCAAACTTTTAAGATACTTGGCAACAAATATGTTAACGTGTAGCTTATTGTGATTCCATGTTGGCAACCATGAACCATGGAATCAGATTTTTGCTCTTAATTTTGCAAAATCCCTACCTGAAAGACAGACTCATTATAGGGGATTTTGCAGGGGATTTTCATATATTGAGATTTGTATAGTTAGAAATATTGGGGTTTCATATAAAAGTTCTAATGAAAGTTTCTACTCTTCTATTTAAAAGGTACTTTTCCATATAAAATTCTTACTTAATGGTAAAGCAGTTGTGGACTGAATGAGTTGTGTATAATGGTGAATCTTGGTGATATTAAGCCTTAGCAACCTGGAGGACCTGGAGGAGTGATGTGGATGCCATTGGTACCGTGATTATTTTGAGTTCTGTGGCATCTTTCTTTTGTAAAACACTGGTTTATGTTGCTAAGGATGGATTTGTTGTTATATATTAATCAATTCAAATTAAAGCTTAGGTCCTTGACGACTTCCAAATGGCAAGAATAAAAAAGAAAAAAGAAAAAAAACTTAGGTGTTATGCTTAAAAGTTAAAAACAAATCAGGGGATTAAACTATGGATGCTGAGACTGTTCTTAGGCGACTCTTCTTTTTAGTTAGATATTTTTTGTTCCAAAACCCCCTGTAAAGAAGCTTTTTGGCTGAAATCTGGGATTGTGGAGCTCTTGAAGAGGAGCACTTTCAGAGCTTGCCCACTGAAATCCTTGCTGACATAATTGAGGATATCAAAATCCTCTTGGTTCAACATCCTTACCTCCCTAAACAAGCTCTTAGTGGGAAATTGGTGATGGAGAAAATCCAAAAAGATAATCTACTTCTAGTTAATTTTGTTACTCTCAGGGCCAAAGCAAAAGTTGCCATTGCTAAATGGAACAAAGAGGCGGGCCCTTCGGCCTAACTCTCAATCTCTCCTTGTTTATTAAAGGTCACGATAAAAAAAAAAAAAAAAAAATTAAGGAATATAGTACCCAAAAAAAAAAAAATTTCGGGGGCACTGACCTTGAAATTTTTTGACGTTCGCCTATGATCCCAACAACGATAGGACCGGCACTGCTTTATAGTGCTAGGCAGTGCATGTCAAGTGGTACCATCAAGCTTTGTTCTGATGCAAAATCACTCATGTAGATTTACGTAACGCTTTTTTTTTTTTTGGGACCTCACAAAATATACAAATTTGGCCATCCAAAATTCGAAAATAGATGAGTGTTGTAGTATACGAATACCCGTTGCTTCAACGCAAGCAGATGTCGCATTGCACTTGGAAATTAATCGCATTGGTTGATGTATTGAGCATTACAATTTTACTTTTCATATTAGTTTATGAGTTATTGTTGAATACTTCATAATCATATTCAAGCATCATCTATATTTTTCCAAGATGATCACTCTATATCTAGTGAATGATCTTCGTCTTCCAAATATTACCCCCACCTACTTGTGCCAACACGTTTAGAAATTGGGTCATTACTCCAAAACAACATATGATATTTCACTACTTAGCAGCACTAGCAGAAAACTATAAGCCAAAAGAAGTGACATATTATTTTTCTCCACATTAGTGCTATTTGTATAATTTACCATCCTAAATGTTTCCAATATGCATTACACGGTAACAAACCCACATTTTCCTTGTACAATTGTACCCAGTTTATTAGATTAATTAGCCTTCTTGGGGAGAACCAAGTGTAAGAAACTAATGCGAACTTCTTATTAAGGAGCCCACATAGATCTTTTAGAAAAATTCCTATTACAGGAGAACGTCATCCCCATATAGCTAAAACATAGGCATATCAAATAAAGGAACCGACAACAACACACAACAAACAATGTACTAGAAAGTAGCGCAAAACCGAACATATTGACATTAAAAAATAAATTAAAACAGACACTCCAAGCATTCACCATTTCTATATGTCACCCAAAGCATTCAAGGAGGCCGACATTATAGGATCACTGAGTCGACTTCCTCATGAAATGCTGTATCTCAAATCTCATGATCAGAGCCATGAATTAAAGTTAAATATAAAATTTCTAATCCATATTTGTTTAATCCATATTTTTTCCACATTCGTAAATTAAAATTTTAAGAAAAAAGTTAAAAATTTCAAACCTAATTTCAAATTCATTATATCAAGAAAATACAAGAGAACTTTTTTCCAACCAAGAAAATAGAAAAAAAAAAAACTAGTAAAGGCTTTTACCTGAAATAATTAACCCAAAATCATTATTTGAAATGAAGATCCAGCTTCAATACTTGTAAGAAAATTTGAGTATTAAAGACTGATTGTCAAGAAAAATGAAAAATAAAGAATGAGTAGGTTTTTATCTGGTGGAATCTTGAAAGTAAATGTTGATGAAGAATGTGAAAGAAAAAATTATTGGTAAATAGAAATTTCATTAACATTATTGTTACTTCTTTTGGGAACAAAAAAATAGTCCTGACGCTCTCAGCACTAGATACTAATGTTAATTTGAATAAATGTGTTATAATAACAATATATTTCCACGTTGCAACTAGCAAGTTTCAAATAGCATATTCAGAAATAACACACGATATAACTTTCAAGTGTAATGCTGAATTAAGTCAAGCTAAATATACTATTTCCGTCCTACAAAAATAACCTTTTTTCTCCCTATTTTTACATATATTAAGAAAAAGTCATTTAATTTAATAGTATTAAAAAAATAAATTTAAGAACATTTTCCTCTTATAACCTTTTTATTTATTAATCATTCAACTTTAATAATTCTACTTTGTTGATAACAATAACAATGCATATTAAATAGAAATAAATAAGAAAACTTAATATTTAAAATTATATATATTTTTAAAAAGAAAGTGGTCTATATTTTGGAACAGATGAAAAAGAAATATATGATGATAATTTTTGTAGGATAGAGGTAGTATAAATTATGTATAATGAATATAAGTAGTTGAGGAACTAAAGATATATTTTTAAATGGTACTATGAAATTTATGAAACTTTTAAACATTTTATTTTGTAGAATCATTATAACACTCAGTCGACTTTTAGCACCACTCCATGGTTATTTTGCATGTTCTTGAAAATTTGTATTTCTCATATATGCTTATACTCAAACATTGAAATTGTCTCAAGATCTATGAGTACAGTTCAACCCAAAGGGAGAATTATTTCACAAGTCACTCTTGGAGGCAGCCATTGACCTTCTATCTGAATTGCAGCCAAAACTAATTTTGTTTTTTCCAACAAAATTAGTTAGCCAATTCCCTTTTTTTTCCCGTCATTCTATTTCAAATTTGAATTTAGTCAAACAAATCATATCCTCATATCCAATGAAACGTAATATACTCTACAAATCTTTACCATTCAATTCTACTCACCCTTCTCTTATTTCCGCCCCCCAACCAAAAAAAAAAGGAAAAGAGAAAAAAAAATAGTCCCCTAACAGGGATGTTACACAGCTTGGTATATCCCGAGGTTCAGTCCCTAACCGTTGGCCTCTGCTCACAAAAGAGTACAAAAAATAGTCTTCCAAATTAGGATGCATGGCTTTAAGCAAACTAATCAAAGCTTAGTTTAGACTTAGATTAATTAAAAATATATATATATATATATATATGAGAAAATTCAAATCAGTACTTCCAAAGATCAAGAAAAAAAGTAGGTTTATCGAGAATATATTGATTGAATCCTTAGTGAAGGTACGGAAGTACATAGCATCTGCTGGAATTATAATTCCCTTCGATGATAACCTTAAGAACTTCGTTTCCGTCTTCTGCTTGTTCTTCTTGAATTTGCATAGCTGATTCTTGGACACATTTATCACAAATATACACCTCAAGCAACCGCAAATTTGGAATATATCCTAATTCAGAGGGCATAGCTTCTGGATGTTGGGCATCTTTCAAGACCAATCGTTCAAGTTTGGGAAAATGATATGCCGAGAGATTCCATTTTCGAAAATCTGTGTTCCTCAGTTTCAAACATTTGAGATTCTGGAACTCATCCTTATCTGTGTTCCATATGCCTTTTTCTAAACAAGAATCAGATAATTTGAGAAACTCAAGTGCAGGCAATTTTCCCATCAATGACAATATTTCAGCAGGCAAAAGAAAGATTCTGGAAAGAGTAATTTTTTTTGATATGACTGGGGAAGCTAATCTTGCACCAATCGGAACCACCAAATGTCACATTGAGTGTTTCAAGTTGAGTAAAAGAGCTGAGATTGAGAGAGAAAATCTCACAACCAATACCATATGAGTATTTCAAGTGACGAAGTCTG
>CAVNYN010273968.1:0-27901 GCA_963692815.1 Nyctanthes arbor-tristis
GTTGACAGTTAGCAGGGAGATCTCATCAACTTTGGGGCGAAAAACGGGTGACATCAATAAAACAAAAACCTAAATAGAAGAATAATGATATAAATATGTGCAAAAAATAACACAACCCCAAAAAAATCTATAAAAATGACTCACCGGATGCTATTCTATACCTCAGGCACCAAATTTGTAGAAATTGATGTAAAAATACATTTAATTGGCTCAAGAGTTTACCAAATCGGCATACCAAACAGCCAAAACAAAGTCGAACCCAACGCCAAACCTCCAAATCTGAAACCAACAACAGAAAAGACAACACAACAATCGAAGGAAAAAAAAGGTGAACCCAAGAACAGACCTTCAAACCGGCATACATTGCAGAAAAAGCAACGAAATATTTTGAAAGAGAAACAGAAGATCTATAGCAAAACAGTATGCGGAGGTGAAGAGGAGAAGAGAAGCTCCCAAGCTGCACGATTAGGGCAAATTCACAATTAGTACGCATAGGGGGTAAAATAGGAAATGTGTTGACAAAAAGTAGGGGCAAAATAGTAAGGGACTGTTCCAGAAAAAGTAAACCGAGTTGGCTCTTTTATAGGAAATTTTCTAAGAAGATAAGGCTCTTTATCTAGTTTTGTAGAAGTACTCTCTTTTATAGTATATGATATGTCACTTTTCTATATTTTCACATAAAAATGAATTTAAAATTTATTTCAGTCATAATAGGATCTAATTTAATTGGTTACTAAACAAACTTTAATGGTTTAATGATGAAAGTTATCCATTTAGAAGAACAATGCAAGTTTTCTAAAAGATGGTGGTCTCTTGGTTCATATTTAAATGTTAGAGATGAAAGTGAAAATGGATTCAAAGTCTGGGAACATTTTTTTGGAATTTACCATGTTAATAAATACTTTGACATCACACTTGTCATAGATGTTTTAACTATACAATTATGATTTGTACGTCAACAAACACGGATTCTAGTTTATCAAGCAATCGGTAACGGCATTTATTTTTACCAAATTATTTGACTGTGATTTGAGTCAGCTCATCTCGATTGTTACTATGCTCAAATTGTACTACAATGAAAATTAAATAAATAAATTAGTATTGCTATTTATCTAAATTAGTCTTCAATTTAATTGACATTTTTACATTAAAAAATAAGTCTAACCTAGATCTAGTCTAAATAAATAGTAGTATATTATACAAAATGAAGGGACTCTATTTAGAGAAGTGACATGGCATCATGGCTGGTGATGATTGGTGAAGCTCAATGACACCTGGAACCATAATATCCTCTCCTTACAACATAGAAAGAGATTGAAACCAAAATCTATCCATCCCAGATTACACAAGCAAAATTCCATGGCTACAATTTTCTCTCCTTCAACCATCCTCTCTTCCTCTTCATCCTCCACCGCACCACCGGTTCTGCCACCTCCACCGCCGCCCAAACTCCATCTCACCATATCACCATCAAAAGCACCATTAACTAAATTAACCACCACTTTAGCCGCGGCTGCCTTGGCCACCACTATTTTAGCAGCCCCACCCCTTTCTCTAGCAAAATCATCAACTCCTAATTACCATATATACTATGGGACTGCCGCTAGTGCAGCCAATTACGGTGGATATGGCGGAAACTCGGATAAGAAAGCCTCGGCGGAGTACATCTACGAAGTCCCAGACGGGTGGAAAGAACGATTGGTGTCAAAGGTTCAGAAGGGAACAAATGGCACTGATAGTGAGTTTTACAACCCAAAAAAGAAGCAAGAAAAGGAGTATCTAACTTTTCTTGAGGGTTTTAGGCAACTTGCTCCTAAAGATACTGTGCTAAACAACCTGGCGCTATCAGATGTTGATTTGCAAGACCTTATTGCAAGTGCTGAAGATGTGAAATCAGAAGAGAGAAAGGATGAAAAAGGCCAAGTTTACTATGTGTATGAGATTGATGGGCTTGGTGCTCACAGCTTGATATCTGTTACCTGTGCCAAAAATAAGCTGTATGCACATTTTGTTAATGCTCCAACCCCAGAATGGAATAGGGATCAAGGTTCTTTGAGGCACATTCATGAGTCCTTCAAAACTGTAGGGTAAAATTTTTCTGCTGTATTGTGCATGATTATGATACTGTTGTTGCAGAGGAGGGGAAGACAGAACAGAACATAGGTACAGTTAATTAAGAGGTATTCTGGAACATGTTTTTGGGTGTCTGTTGAATGAAAGGGACATAATTGAGGTGAATTTATGTGTTGATAATATGATGTGTAAAGAATATTGATGTGGTCTTGGACATTTCTATTTTTACTAACTCTGAGGAATGAATAAAAATTGCATCTTTCTTCTATTATTAGCAGAAGAAGATTTCTAAATTTACTAACCAAAAAATTCAAGAACTTCTTGGTTTGATTAATTAAACAAATTAATTGTTGTGATTTTGGATTACGTCAGTCTAACCACAGCTATGTTCTCATGCCTCTGTTACAATTTTCTTTTCTTTTTATAGTTCCCACGGCTACAGATTCAGAAAATCTGATACTCTGCTAGTGACAGTGCTCTTTGATGTTATCTTAAGGTTATGAAATGAAGTTGTTATTAGTCCTTATTAAGTTAATTGAAGGGAATATGTGATGCCAAACCAAATAATGAACATTCAAGCAAAAGAGAAGTTAGAATAAAACATGCATCCAATTCTGATCCATCAAGATTTACAGGCAGCCAATATAAATAAAACAATTTTATTAATTGTATGCAAGGGGTACATTTACATGAAGAGAAAGGTGGTCTTAAGTACACAAACATGCTGCATTTACAATACCATCTTCGAAGCTATGAACTCTGGTCCAAATATATGCTGCAGAACTATGTTTCTATCTAGCCCATGGAAGTCCCAAAGGTAGAGTTCAAACATCTGCCCCTTTCTCTTTTTCCCGTCCCAGGTAGTTCCTTTTTCTTGGAAGGTATTATAGCACTTGAAACAGGGGAAGAACTTTTGAAATATCATTATTAGGTTGTAGAAGAAAACAAAATGGAAGGTGGTCTTATTGTGGAAAGATGGTTGTTTAAAATGTGAGGTTGATATTAAAAATAATGTGAAAGATGCATGATGAAGAGATGAGAAGGGGCTTTTGATGTTCTGATGGTGGAAATGATTGGAGATTCTAATAATGAACTGGTGGAGGTGGGGGTGACTCATACTTGTAGGGAGGTGGTGGCGGTGAGACATATTTGTACGGTGGAGGTGGGGGTGATTCATACTTGTAAGGTGGGGGTGGTGGTGACTTGTAGATGTAAGGAGGTGGTGGTGGTGATTCGTACTTGTATGGAGGGGGTGGTGGTGATTCGTACTTGTAAGGCGGGGGTGGTGGTGACTTGTATACGTAAGGAGGCGGTGGTGGAGATTTGTAAATATATGGAGGTGGTGGAGGTGATTCATACTTGTATGGTGGTGGTGGTGACTCATATTTGTAAGGCGGAGGTGGTGGAGATTTGTAGACATACAGAGGTGGTGGAGGTGACTCATATTTGTAAGGAGGAGGTGGTGGTGACTCGTACTTGTAAGGAGGGGGTGGTGGAGATTTGTAAACATATGGAGGTGACTCATACTTGTAAGGAGGGGGTGGTGGAGACTTGTAGACATATGGAGGTGGTGGAGGTGACTCATACTTGTAAGGAGGGGGTGGTGGAGACTTGTAGACATATGGAGGTGGTGGAGGTGCTTCATACTTGTAAGGAGGGGGTGGTGGAGACTCGTATTTGTAAGGAGGAGGTGGTGGAGATTTGTAGACATATGGAGGCGGTGGAGGTGACTCATACTTGTAAGGTGGAGGTGGTGGAGATTTGTAAACATAAGGAGGTGGTGGTGGTGACTCATACTTGTAAGGTGGAGGTGGTGGCGACTTGTAGATATAAGGAGGTGGTACGGGTGACTCATACTTGTAAGGTGGGGGTGGAGGTGACTCGTACTTGTATGGTGGTGGTGGTGGAGACTTGTAGACATAAGGAGGTGGTGGTGGAGATTTATAGACATATGGAGGAGGTGGAGGTGATTCATACTTGTATGGAGGTGGAGGTGGTGACGCATACTTGTAAGGTGGAGGTGGTGGAGATTCATACTTGTAAGGTGGAGGCGGTGGTGACTTGTAGACATAGGGAGGCGGTGGTGGAGATTCATACTTGTATGGAGGCGGTGGTGGGGTGGTGGAGATTCATACTTGTATGGAGGCGGTGGTGGTGACTCGTACTTGTACGGTGGAGGTGGTGGGGATTTGTAGACATATGGAGGTGGTGGTGGAGATTCATACTTGTACGGAGGCGGTGGTGGTGACTCGTACTTGTACGGTGGAGGTGGTGGGGATTTGTAGACATATGGAGGTGGTGGTGGAGATTCATACTTGTACGGAGGAGGTGGCGGTGACTCGTACTTGTACGGTGGAGGTGGTGGCGACTTGTAGACATAGGGAGGTGGTGGAGGTGATTCATACTTGTAAGGAGGGGGTGGGGGTGATTCATACTTGTAAGGAGGGGGTGGGGGTGATTCATACTTGTAAGGTGGAGGTGGTGGTGGAGATTTGTAAACATATGGCGGTGGTGGAGGTGATTCATACTTATAAGGAGGTGGTGGTGGTGATTCATACTTGTAAGGCGGCGGCGGCGACTTGTATACATAAGGAGGCGGTGGTGGTGATTCATATTTGTAGGGTGGTGGCGGCGGCGACTTGTAGACATAAGGAGGGGGTGGAGGCGATTCATACTTGTAAGGTGGAGTTGGTGGCGGTGACTTGTAATCATCATCAGCATTTATACTTGCCACCATCATGGAGCAAAGAGCTAGCAGAACCCACAGCTGGGGTTTCCAGTAGCTCCCCATTGCTTCTAATCAAGAAAGTAACCCTCAACCTTAGCTTTTCTTCTCAACTATATTTTCTGTGTCTTTCTATGTTATGCTTTAGGGCTTTTTCTTCCACATATTTATACACATTTCTTGTAACCTTTAAGAACCAGTCCTCAATCCCTTTCATACAATTTCTTGCATTAGGATTCATTTGGGCAGGTAATTGCTCAGGTAAGGAAGGAAGCAGTCAGTTTACTGGGAAATTTTTTTTAGATTTTAACAGTAAATTTGTATTGATAATTATAAAAAAACTAAGTACAGTTGGTTTAATTAATAATTTCCTAGTGTATTATTTGTTCAAGTATTTTGGTAATGACTTATTCTGAGTATGACTAGTTCTGTGATTTGAAGTTAAAACTAACTGAAAATGATATGAAGTCATTTTTTAATTATAAACTTAAGAGACTTGGTATGTGATTCCCATATTTGATTTGTCAACTGAATTTTCCCTCTTATCCTAATATTACCGTTTCTATTTGCATATATTAAAACGTGCCAACTGGCTATGGAGTTAGTACTCAAGTGGGATAATATGTTTTACTTTGACCTTGCGTTGTTAGACTTCCCCATTTTCTATGGAGTTATATAGGGTTCTATAAGGGAGTCCGAATACCAATTACAAGTATCACATATATGAAACATGATTTTCTGATGCTCGTGATTGGAAATTGACTCCATATTATGGAATCTTATTTGACTCTATAGAAAAATTGGTTAGGGTTTCAGGTAAATAGCAATTAGTGTCTGATGATAAATAGCTTTATTACTACTTTAAATTCACTCTCTTCAAAGTACTAGAGTCTGATGATAAATCGCTTTATTACTACTTTAAATTCACTCTCTTCAAAGTACTAGAGTCTTTTGATGAGAGTGAGGGGGGCTTATGATGATAAATCGAAGTATAAAGGAGGTGAGTAGAAGAATGTCTCATGGAGTCGCTGGGAGGTGATACAAATAGAGAAAGGAAGTCACTTTGCTCGGAAAGTGGAGAATGCGCTTGCTTTACTGTTACTAAAGGGTCGCCTCCCCTGAATGGACGAGGCAATCGCTTTACTCTAGGAGGATTTCTCAAAGCAACAGACACATGTGGATCCCCAACTACATTTTTTCTCTTTCATTTTTCCTCTATAAACAGGGGAGGTCTGTAATGTGATAGGGGATTCCATTCTTACAAATTTTCTTTACTTCATTTATTTTACTTTTCTAAAAACCTAATCTACTCGAATAAGTTCATATTAGTGTTCATAACCATTACTATTTTGGTTCCTATTCTTTACCTTTTAGTAGTGGAAAGTTCAAAACTTTTCAAAAACCAACAAATCCGGTAATCTTTACAGAAACCATCCAATTATTGGTTTACTTAAGTGGGTATTTGATTTTCATTTTAAATTTCAAATTATAATTTTACCCACTAAACATTTAAAAACTAATCAATTACAACCATACATTTCAGATATTCATTCAATGTTCACTATCCATTTTACCTCATTAATTTGAAACCATAATAAGAATTATGCACTCACGTGACCATTCTATGAACTGTAATTTTGTCAATTCAAGATTGATTTATGTAATAAGTAAGGTCTTAAGATAATTTTTTGCCAATCTTTTATGAGATCTTTGAAAGGTTTGGAAACTTATCTACCATACACAGGTAAAGATAAATGGAAAATTTGATTGTTGGAAGGTTTTCATTAAAATGACAAGACTTACTAAATTAATTCAAACGAAAATGGACTTCCACTATAAGAAATCAAAAGTTCAGAACTTAAGCATAAAAAAAAAATTTGAAGGCTAGAGACCGTTGGTATTATTTACCCGATACTTTATAACAAACCAATCAAAGTCAAGGTATGATCGAAAAGATTTATTTTGTTGATAGAGTTTATTACACGTGTAATGTGAAAATAAAAAACCTTCCCTTTTTTTTTTCTTTTACCTTTGTACCTTGTCCACCAATTATTAATAGGAAAATATGTAGGTTTAGTAGATATTCCTAACTCCGAATAAAACATTGACTCTCTGCTTCAATCCCAATTGATTTATTTTTAATTGTATAATGTAGAACTCTTTGATTTGGTGTATGATAGAAACTATGAGATTTATTTCTTACGCGTAACGTGTTGGCTTTGTTTGATACTATAATTATTTAACTTTATACCATACATTGATAAATCATTATTATTAAAAAAAACTATATATATATATATATGGCGTGTGTATTTTGTGTGTGTGTGTGTTTTTTTTTGGGGGGCCCAAATTCATTATCTTATTATCCAGTATAGTAAGTTCGGCCGATAACCTATGATTGTTTTTCTTTTTTCTTTTTTTTTGTGTTAAAATTACAAGTGTATTGTAAGGGAGGGAATCGAACTTTTGATCAAGTGTATGAGAAGTCTAATTGGATGTCATTAGACTACACAAGTGTCTTGGCAATAAGCTATGATAGTTAAAACTTTCTTCTTTATTATGAGAAAATGAATTGGTAAAGTAGGTGACTTTACTAGTTGAACCAGCCAATTTTTGGGTGAAAAATAATCATATAAAAGCTTATAAGAAGAGACTTCATGTTTTTAATGTCCACATATAACTCGGTTGGACCTTGCGTACTTGATAGAATATTGATTACAGTTGATAAATAATTGTCAATAGAGCATCAGAATGCAAATATACATTAAAAAATGTACTATTGGTTCTAAGTCATATCAAAAGATCAATAATAATTTTGAATATTTGATTTCATCCAGAATACTAAATTGCATATATCAAACATTGAGAATTCAACTAGAAGAATAAGAAGAAAAATAAGAAGAAGAAGCGTGTACCAATTAGAATTATTCTTGATACAAAGGATTGGAGTCCGCCATTTGGAAAGTAAGTGCGCTGTCCATTGGTTTTAGAATGGAACTGTAAGTTTTATATTATTTAATATTTATTTCTCTTCTTATATTTGTCCATTCAATCGTTAAGATTTTAAGATTCTTTTTCTCATTCTTTTCTTTTTTCCCCCTTTAAAGGGAAAAGATAGCCTTAATATTAATAGAAATCCTGCCCCATAACAGATGAAATGAAAAGGGGTTACAGTCAATCCAATGAGAAGATAAAAGTAAGGCTAATGATCGTATTGGATTAGTGTGAGCGACGTTATTCATCTCACGACGAACAAAATTATAAGGGCCACAGTCCATAGCGGCTAACAATGATCTATAACTAAAAACTGTACATTTTTTTCCTTCCCCCAAAAATAAAAAATAATAATAAAATAAAAATTCAATCCGTACATATTTATGGGTAGGGAAAGATAAATAAATAATAAATGAAAAAAAGAAAGAAAGACCCCCGCCCCAGAACCACACCAGGTCCACCCCCACATCCACAATTATACGTTACTAGTTGGAGTCTGGAAGTCAAATTGCATGAATTATATTGATTCGTAAAACAAGTATCACAACCAAGTGCTTGTATGAAAGCAAAGGGAAATCTTCTTCTTTGAATTAAAAACAAGTTCACTAACAAGAAATTACATTGATCAGCCATAAGAATGATGAAAGAAAAATGGACCAGATTTAGAGTAGAATCCAACATAGGACTTGGGTACACACTTCATAATAACTTATTACGTTATTATAATTAATAGCTATGGGAACTATATCAAGACTCTGACTAGCATTCCATGCATAATATTCATAATCTTGCAGCAATAGATCTTGCCCTTGGCTCTCTAACCTCTTTCTCATTTCGCAATTTCACCTGCAGAAGACAGACATTTTTAGTCAGCATTAATGTTGAACCACTTCATCTGAAAACTTGATACATCAAACTGAAAACACGTCTATTTATTTAACTATGATTTTCAATTCGCCATCTTGCATACATGTGCATTGAGGATTCTGATTTGGGAGGGAGGGAGAGGGAGAGAAAGAGAGAATATACATACATGGTTCAAAGTTGGCAGTGCACTTATCAGGAAGCAGCATAGCCATGTTTCTATCAACACCAGTAATTGGGGGGCCATTAACAAGTACACAAAGACAGGGCTGGCCTAAAGTTCTGATGGCTGCACAACAAGCTTCACTTGGTGGGATTGGGCTGAATGGAGCCACTGCCGCCCTGCATGGTATCAGTTGTACTAAAGCTGAGAAAAATGTGCTGCCACATGGATGCCCCTTGCTTTCCTGCACTAGAACACCTGCAGCGATCACTACCATGACAGAAACAAAAGTCGAGAGCTTCATGTTTCCAGATAGAAAGTTAACTTATTTTTGCCTTAGTAATTCTGCTGATTTTTAGGTGGCCATTCATGCTGATGAGTGAGATTTATACAGGGGAGAGAGGAGGAAACCATAAAGGATGTTTTGTGCTGCTGTCCTAACTCTATTCACACTTGATTCATGTCAGTGCTTGGTAGCCAACTCTACCATTTTTATTTACACTTTGGCATCTTTGGTGCAAAAATTAGAAAGCATTTTGTGGACTTAAAGCGAACTCTAAAAGTTAAAATCTTATTCATCTCACAGCTATAAATATAATGTCCAATATACAGTATTTTCACAATCAGATAGGGATCACTCTTGAATTCAAGACATTTATTTGTTCTTACTAGAGTGAATCATAGGATCTAAAAATTAATCTTACAAAATATGAACGTTTATTCATATGACACAAAGACAGAGCAGGGGAACAAGGGCTTTCAGAAGAAAGGAAATTCTGCTCCAGTGTCCTTATGTAATCAGACTAAAAAGGTACTGATATCGTGATCGACAAACTTGAAGGTTAAAGTTTGTCACAGGTTGGATAGTCATGACCGGTAGTAACATGAAATAGACCAAAACTCGACACCATAAAAGCCATAAATTAATATAAAATATTGTTGGTTATCACAGAGTATAGTATTGGTTACCAAATATGCTCTTTGAGATCCTTAGAGCATCCACAATGGAGTCGTTAAATTTAGCTTGCCACATAAGGAAAATGATGGACTTTAAGTGATTGTTAAGTAACACATCAACATTTTAAATTTAGCTATCAATAACTAATACATTGGATATGTTAAAATTAACACATTAAAGGTGTTAAATTTAATTACAAATAAAGCCTATTGCTCAATTTTTATAGTTTATTTCCTCAATGAGTAATGATACACATCCCTACTAGTTCACCGGTTGTTTTACCGGTTGACAAATTTACCCTTAAAAATCTAAATCCTAAATAATTCAAGTATCTTAATTGACAGTTTTATCCTACAACTTCCTTTTATAATTTTTGTCAACCGGTAAACTACCCGGTGAACAAATAGGGATGTTTATCATTATTCTTTCCCAATAGTCTAAAGTCAACAATTACTATATAAACTAAATGAAAAGTGAGTGACAGAATGCCACTGTTGTTGTTCTTGAAGCTAAAAAGATTCTTTTAGCACATTTATTAACACCTTTATTGTAGCTCTATTTTTGAGTTGTAACTAACACATAACACTAAAAAGATGATTTAACACCTCCATTGTGGATGCTCTTCGCCGCCACCCTTTCTTTTTTTTTTTTTTTTTTTTGAGAACTATCTTAGCTCAAAAATTCAAGCCTAAGATAGACATGTTATTGATTGTTAAAAAACTTTACAATGGAGGGGAACTTCATGTGCCTTACCTCCACTGCAATAACAAGGGAAATATGCATGCAAAAATAGGGAGTGCAAGTTCTATTCATTGATCATTGTCACTGTCCTAACTTTTCTAATATAATTCTGCTAAGTTCTATTCATTGATCATTGTCACTATCCTAACTTTTCTAATATCGGAAGATATATTCAGTTGTTCTGTTCAAATTTTTCCTGTAACTTGATCAGTAAGATCATCCTTGTGAAATCCATAGCCGCCACATTTCAGGTAGACAAATCCATAACTTGATCAGTCAGATATGGCTTCTCATGAGAAGTATTCAGAGCATTGTGGTGAATTAGTGCAAGTTTGGTTGGTATTTCGGTTCTGTGCATTCAGGTTATGTGTAGAACAATAACTAAAGTATACATTAGTTATGTTGAACTGTAGCGAATTAGATGAAGAAGCAGTAATAGAGAAATATCTTCAACATTTTTTTTTTCAATTTTGATCCTATTCAACGTAACAGCATATCATAAATGGTAATAGAGCATTTGTAGTTCCCAGAAAATTTAAAAAAAAAAATTATATATTCAGATTGGACTAAGAGATGCAAGAGAAAGCAGAGCTGAAGACTGAGACACTGATGATACAACTAGTGAGGTGGATTAGGTATAAAGCAGAAAAAAAATGAAAAGGAATGCTATATAATTCCAGAGTAAGATGGCATACCTAAATATCCACATGGAAGTTTGACTAAGTGAAGCTTATGAGATTGATGAAATCATGAAAATGGTAGGAATTGCAGCCAATTCCTTGGTTCATATGTGCTGACCCTACAGACGCTCTTCCGATCTAGGGTGGCTAGAGTTCTCGTATGCAGGCCATCGCTCTAGTGGAGAGACCACCAAACATCAAACCTCTTGAGAACATGTGAACTTTCTGTTAAGAGTCACCATGCTTTCTGGGACGCATTTTTGAAATAGAATTCATTAGCATGTCAATGAATTCAGAAGCTTCAACTTTTTAAGGTTAATCGGAGTTCAATTCCATAAAGCACCCTATCTAACAACTTACATTGCTGAATGATGAACTTCTGTAGATGGGGTGTTGCTTCATCCTCAATTATATCAGAGCTCTCAACGCTTCCAATCTACCCTGCCCCATTAGTATGGCTTCTGAAAATGTTTCTTTACGGATGCATTATGATAAACTTCTTTGGTAACTTTTCCCATACCTTCCATACCAACCACGGCTATCACTTCTTATTTTGGAAATCGTGAATATTTCTTCAAATGCCCAAAGAAAGAGTAGAAAGGAGCTATCAGAAAAAAGGAAATTCTGCTCCAACATCCTTATGTAATCAGACTACAAAAGGGAGTGATGATATCACCATTGCAAACTTGTGGAAGAAAATTCATTATATGGTAATGTGCACAACCTCACCTTTTGGTAGAAGAAGCACATCACCGCAATGACTCTTCATTGAATCGTCTACAAAACTTGAGCTTTGCTCTTAAATACTCAAACTTGTATCGATGTCAAACTTGTATCATAAAAGAATGATTTTTATGATCTAAAATAAGAGCAATGTCACCCCAGCATAGAGACATGTTCTGATATTCATTAATGAAAGTTTAGCACATGCACAGCCTGAACTGCGTCGGTCACATCACGCGACTGAAGAATCTTAGGATTAATATTATATATGCTCCTAGTTAAAGTTATTCATAAAAGAAACAATATAGAACGTGCAAGCTTTTATATAAATCCTTCATTTTGATCACCCATCTGAAACTATTTAACGCCCAAACCTGAACACCAAGAACTTCACACATTGCTCTGCATATGCAAACACTATCCAGGGAAAGAATGGAACTGACCCGAGTGTTCTTGGCCGGAATTTTCTTGCTGCAGTTCGCCCTTAGTTTCAGTGTCAATGCCTGCACCGAGTCAGACAGAGCGGCATTGTTATCATTCCGGGCAGCCCTGAATGAGCCATACTTGGGTATCTTCAACAACTGGTCCGGCGAAGACTGCTGTAATGGATGGTACGGGATCGGTTGTGATGTGGAAACCAAGCGGGTCACTGACATTACCCTTCGAGGCGAGTGCAAGGACCCGATACTGGAAAAAGCTGGTCGGTCCGGTTACATGACTGGTTCAGTCTCCCCTTCACTCTGCCAACTCGACGGGCTAACAACCCTAGTAGTCGCGGACTGGAAGGGGATCTCCGGGGAAATTCCAGGTTGAGATCGGAAGAGCGTCGCCCTCCCAAACCTTGCTGTACTTGATTTCACAGGAAACAAATTTTCCGGTGAGATTCCTTCTGAAATCGGTAAACTGAATCGGCTGAGAATATTAAATCTGGCCGATAATGAAGTATCTGGCCAGATTCCCTCTTCTATTTCCAATCTCAAAAACCTGATGCACATTGGTCTCAGCAACAATAAAATCTCCGGTGAAATTCCAGCCGACATCGGGAAGTTGCCAATGGTGAGCCGTTTATTACTGAGCGGAAACCAACTCTCTGGCTCAATCCCGGATTCCGTCTCAGCAATTTCCAGGCTGGTAGATTTGGATTTGTCCATGAATCAAATCTCCGGCAAAATCCCGAAACAACTCGGTTCAATGCCAGTTCTATCAACTTTAAATCTGAACAGCAACCAACTAGCCGGCGAGATACCACCTTCTTTGTTCAAAAACAGAGGACTAACCATCTTGAATCTGAGCAAAAATAGTTTAGAAGGGGAATTGCCGGATGCATTTGGCCCAGAAACATACTTTATGGCTATGGATTTATCAGAAAACAAATTGACAGGTAGAGTTCCAAATTCATTATGGTCAGCTAAGTACATTGGAACCCTGGACTTGAGCAATAACAAGTTCGACGCTTCATCCATGGCAAAATGGGTTGTCGGCAACAGTGTTAATAATTTTTTCTGAGCATTACGTGAAATCTCTGTTCTCTTCCGGCAAAAACATTTTTTCCTCATCCTTTGTTCTTTAGTCTTTACAATGATTTTGTCGTTTCATTTAATAAATATGTTGTTGAACAAATGTCAATACAGAAATGAGGAATTTGTTTGAGAGGTTCAAGTTTTAATTATGTATAGGAATAATTTTCTTTGTTGAAGTTCTTCTAGTTCATCAAATTCAAACCGACGTACGTTTAATCAGAACTAAAATCTAAATTCCATTAACATTCAGTGGGTTACAAACTGAAAGAAAATTTACACCATAATTTCTAAAAGCCGGAGAACGCTAATCCAATCAAAACTTGATTGGAGACAACTTCCTAAAAACACCCACAACGATGAAAAGATTCAGCTAATCTAAGCCCGTTCACCCCGAATCCTCCTGGCAAGCTGGATATCCTTGGGCATGATAGTAACCCTCTTTGCGTGAATAGCACAGAGATTTGTATCCTCAAACAGTCCAACCAGATACGCTTCCGCCGCCTCTTGCAGCGCCGCCACGGCGGAGCTCTGAAACCTCAGGTCAGTCTTGAAATCCTGGGCAATTTCCCTGACCAGTCTCTGGAAGGGAAGCTTACGGATCAAGAGCTCAGTAGATTTCTGGTACTTTCGGATCTCACGCAATGCAACAGTACCAGGGCGAAAACGGTGGGGCTTCTTCACTCCTCCGGTGGCTGGAGCGGACTTCCTGGCGGCCTTGGTGGCCAGCTGCTTACGGGGTGCCTTCCCTCCGGTGGACTTCCGGGCAGTCTGCTTAGTACGAGCCATGAATGTTTGTTTTTAAGAAATGGGTCTCCCTTTCTTGTAGGGTTGTGGATATGGGGATCGCGTAGACCGTAGTGGTGGCGGTTATGGCGGATTACGGGAGATTGTACTTATAGGAAAGGGACGGCGGTGGCGGGGTTGAGGAAAATTTTTGGCGGTGGTTTGAATTTGGATTTGGAGAGTGAAGGAACACCGTCGACTTTAGTCAAAGGTATAGATCAGATTAAGGAATGCGGATCTAGATGGACTGTGATCCGCGTGTAAGCCTCTTACTCCAATTATGGAACACCACGTGGAATATAAACTCTTTTCCCAAAAGGAAAAAGGAAAAATAACCAAAAATGCAGTTGAACAAAAAAATACTCTATATCACTAAGGATGGGCATCAGACGGGTCGGGTCAAGTCGGATTGAGCCCAACTCGAACCTGATCCAATAGTTAGTCGGGTTTTGATTTTTAGAAACCGACTCAACCCGAGTCAACTCGGGTCGAGTCAGTTCGCGTTTTGAGCTGCAAAACAACCCAAAATTAAAAAAAAAAAAAAAAAGAAAGAAAACTTCGGCCCAATATTGGAAAGGCCCATAATCATTTGTCACTCTATACTCCAAGTCCCCAACCCTAATTCTTTCATTCCCAATTTGGACGCCTCACTTCCCGGCGACCATATCTCTCTCTCTCTCTCTCTCTCTCTGTGCTTAACACGCCCAACAAAGCCATCTCAAATCTCTCTATGGAACAAGCCTTAGAGCTTGTTTGATACTCATTATTCTTCTAATTTATAATTTTACATACCACTGATTTGATATTTGATTTGACAACTGACCAATTACAATCACATATTTCACACATTTTTACATTTCTAATACACATTATATATCTCTCCTCATTATAATTTTCTCACATTTTGACAAATAATGAGCATCAAACAAGCTCTTAATCTTCAAAAAAGCAAGATCGACATGATTGCGAAAGACTAATGAAGGCACGAGCTTGGGGTATCTGCAGCAGCAGCTGATAGCAAAAGATCGTATAACCAACGACAACGACGGTGGCAGATCAGAGGGAGAAGAGTGATAGACGACGACAATATAAAATAAATGTACATGGTAGGAGTTATAAACTCTGAATGTAGTGTTCATATCGTTGGAATTGATTTATGGAGAAACATCAAGGTTGTAATATAATTTTTTAGATAACAATGACGTTTTTTTCCATGGGGAATCTCCATTGGCATTTTTTTTTTTCCATTTTGTGGGTTCTAATTGGATTTGTTGTTTTCCATTCCCGGCTCTTTTTCCCATCGAACAACATGAATTTGAAGATAAAGATGAAGATGAGAGTGAAAATATATATATAAGAATCCATTTCCCGAGTGGTTAACTCGAGTCGAACCCAACTCGGGTTGGCTGTGTTGGGTCCACCAGGTAACATCGAGTCAACCTGGCACCCAACCCGATTTGAGTCGGGTTACCCTTTTTCTCACCCCAGCCGACCCCCTCCAGCCTCTTAACCTGACCCGAATGGGTCGGTTTTCTTGGATTTCCTAATCAGATGTCTAGCCCTAGCTATATGGTTACTTCTTACGCATATAACACTTGACATGATTTTGTTTTCTTATATATATTACATCAAATTCAAATCAAAAGTATGACCACGTGCACATATGTAAAAATTTAAGTACAAGTTTGATGTATGAATTGATTTTTTTCGAACAAAGATATCCAAAAATGTCACATTTTCTTTCCTGAACGTATTCTTGAGAAGCTGAATTTTTTTCCCTTCACTTTTCTTGATCAATGCGTCTCTGCAAGTGTGTGTTTTTTTGTTTCTATTTCTTTTCCACAAAAATGGATTATTCTATTTGGCCTAAGAAGTTTATGAATGGCGGAGTCCAACGATATTAAAGAAGTGGGCTGTATAGTACACTCGGTTAAATTACCCTTCATATATAATTTTTTTTTTTACAAGCTAAAAAAATTGTTTTTCCAATTTGGGGGATCACTTGTTTTGGGAAATAATGCGCATGGAAATTTAACTTGTTCTGTTTGCCGTACGGGAAATAATGCACAAAAATAATACGGTAATTTTAAATCTTTTTTGTCAACACTTTTGGCTTTACATTAGACAAAGAATAATTCTATTTGAATAAAAAAGGAGACAAAAAATTTGAAGAAAAAGACATGTGTCTCATATGATTACCTTTAATATAAAAGTGAAGTGATGTGCTGAAAAATGAAATTTTGTCATGTGTCAATTTTGTTTAAATTTTTGTATACACATTTTGTTCAAATAGCACAACTCATTTATTAAACATAGCACTACATCTTAATGTTATATTAGTATTCTAAATAGTAAATATCTTTGAAATTTCCATTTTATATGATTCTGAAACTTAAAGTTATGAAAAAGAGAACTGGTCTGAAAGAATAATTAATACTTATAAGAAATTTATTAGAGGTCAATTTTTTAACAAACAAATCTAAATGTAGAAACTTCTTAAGATTCCAATTTCCGACTCATTATGCTAAGAAAAAAAATCCCTTTAAGCTTTGCGTGTTTCCAATGAGAATTGGGCCAAAATCTTCCTTAAAAAATTGTTGACATTCAAGTAAAGATCATTAAGACGAACGATATTCACAATAGCTTTCTAAAGTTATAGTACAAGTACAAATTTACCAAATATTTAATTCTACCAAATGCCATTGACGACATTTCAGAAAGCCGTTATCCGTGCAGAGAAATATAAGTCACATAATCTTTCACATTACATGTTTTTTCTACAAACACGGGTGGAGCCAGGGGGCATGGTGGGCCTGGGCCCCCTAAATTGGAAATTTTTGTTGGGTTCTTTATAAAAGATCAAACTACTCTTTATAATAGAATTTTAGAAAATATACCCCTAAATTAAAAGTAATTGCAAAATATCATTTTTCTATTTCAAAATTAGCCTAAACTAATTTTAATTAAAATTCAATTCTTTATTAATTATTATTTTTTTATAAATTATAATTATAATAACAATTACTTAAATATAATTTTTTTCAATAAAAAATAATCATCTTTATGTCCCGCCAACAGCACTTTCAATTCGGGACTGCCGTCAACTACCGACACCGCCACGCCGCCCCACAAAGATAATAACAATGTTACCATTTATAAAACAAATGTTACCACCCAGAAAAATATCACATTAACAATAAAAAGTAGTAAATTTGTCAATACAAAAATGTGTGTATTTAGTATAGCCAACGCTACTGCTTTCAAAAAAAGTTCATAACAACGAGATGGTAACAAACCCGGTAAATGGTAACAAAATGATAAAACATAGGAAAATAACAAAACGAGAATGGTAACACATATTAAAATAAACAAAAAAAAATCAACTAGAAGATGGTAACAACCCCGATAAATAGTAACATAGGAAAATAAACCAAAAAATATCAATAAGAAGATGGTAACAACCTTGATAAATGGTAACAAAATGAAATTAGACCATCATTGCTTATACAACCTGACAACCAGTATTTTGTGTCAAACACATCACGTGCTGGAAAACTTCATCAAAATTTTAAAGAAGCAACTAGTAAAACCATTCTCTACATAGCACCAAACGAATTGGCAGGATCACGAAGCATGAAAAGTGAATTGTACGATACTACACCTGTCCCACAAAGATAATAAACATTTCAACAAAAGATGTCAATTCAAAAGCTTTACAAGATCAATAGCTGACAATTAAACATTCCGCTTGCCGGATGATAGTAACAATTAAGCAAAGGACTTATAACTAACATTTTTGCTGGTTTCGAAAAGCACCCAGGGAGAAAGGATTTGGAGATAAATATTATAATTTTGACCTGCAAATCCATTTTATCCTAATTTTTGTCTGCTTATTTTCCCAAAGGATGAAAAAAATTTGTTTTGGAAGAAAAGTTATTATCTTCACTTTTCTTTCCAAATTACTAAATAATCAATTGTGGACGAATGTTGTATCCATATTTTCACTTCCTACTTTGTGGCAGTAAGACAAGTAACCAATCCAAATGAACATAAAGTATAAGAACATAGAATTCTTCATAATTAAACGACAGAAACCAGTAAAGACATGTATCCAAATCAAACAAACATAAAGTATAAGAACAAAGAAATTCCAAAATCAAACAAGTGAAATCTCAGTTAAAAAATGGGGTTGCAACAGGCACCCCAACCACCCACCCACCCACCAACCAAAAATCAAAAGAAATAAAAAAAAAAAAAAGATAAAGAAATCTTAGAAAAATAAGAGATGCAGGGCATGGAAAAAAGATTTAGACGGCAGTTCTAAGTGAAGCCATACACAAAATTACTTGCATCTTTCATTCACTAGGGGAAAAAACAGAGAACCCAATTTCAGCACGTGTGCATTTATATTGTATGAATTCAGAAAAAAAGCTGATAAAATAGGGTTTCAAGGTTTTAGCCGCCAAGAGTGAAAATTCAAAATAAATAAATAAAATTGAAGATGCAGATTCAACAGCCGGAAAATGTTCCAGCGGCAACATCAAACAACAGCGCTGCTACAGGTGGTGGCAAGTTGTGGTGGTGGGTGGTGCTAGTGAGTGCCGCAATAGTCGCAGCAGCGAGTTGGTGGTGGGGCGTGCGGTGCGTGGTAGGGGCGCGCGACGGTAACTACAGCAGTGGCATGTTGTGATGGTGGGGCGCACTGCGGCGACGGGGTTTGAGATGCAACTAGGTTTTATATGTGTATATCTATAGAGATGAAATCTAGGGTAATAAATAAATATATAAACTAATAATAAAATTAAAAATAATAATACTTTAACTATTATAAAAAAAAATAAAAATAAATGAAGGATACGAAAATACAAAAAATGAAAAAAAAAAGGAAAGAAAAAATAGAGTGGCATAAATACAAGTTAATAGGTGAAATATCAGTTATTTAATGTGAATGGTGCATAATTGATATAACAATAAAAAAGGGTGTACATCCTCTAATTTCCTTTTTTTTTTATATAGCTCATTTGAAAAAATAATTTTATATAAAGTGTTATTCAGCTGAATGTAATATACAACTCACTCTTCTAACACAGTACTCTAATAGCTCCTAACTCCGTCATTGTCTGCAAACATATTTAGATATATTAGATTAATGAAACATATTTAGATATGTTAGTTTAAATTAATAGTTTGAATTTATTTTTCAAGACTGTTAATATAATAGGAGTAATAATATGTGGTCTAATGATATTTATGTTAGTGATGACAACGGGGTAGATTCGGGGAGGTTCAGCCCTGTCCCGTTAACAATTTTTGCCGCCCCGCCTCGCTGCCCATACTATTTCATGTCGGGGCGGTTCGGTTCGGGTCGGGTCGGGTCGCTGCCCCTTTTAAATCTCTCTCTCTCTCTTTCTTTTTTTTTTAAGGATTTGGTTGTGACTTTTGGGGTTTCTATGCTACCTGAAATTAACAACCACCCTCAAAAAATTTTTTTAATAAAACTTGGGGTTTTGTAATTGCTTTTTTATTTTTTTTTATTTTAACACCTAAACGGATCGGGGGCGGATTGGGGTTGACCCGATCCGTCCCGTCCCGCGACCCGTGGCGGGGCAGCGGATCACGCCCCCGATCCGCCTCTCCAACCCGCGGGGCGCATTTTTCTGCCCCGTTCAGTTCGAGGCACCGTAGGTATTCAGTCGGATTAAGATAAATTGCCATCCCTAATTTACTTGCATTTACACACCCTTTGCTAGTATTCAGTTTCCTTCCCTTTCAATCCCCTTATAATATAATATCAATTAAAAAAAATGAAGAGTAGCAATCTCTTATAACATGCAATTTTATATGTCACGCTTAACAACACAATATAATGCAAAACACAGTAACCTCAAGATTCAATCATATACTACTGGTTTTCACTTCAACTACTTATTTAACTGTACTTAAAAGACAAAGTAACTTTTCGATATGTAAATAAAATGAAAATGTGTAGATTTTGGGACAAATGATTTTAGTCCATTTAAATAAGAAACAAATATGTGGATAAACGTAAAATACAAGTCGATTTTCGGAAGTGTTTTAAAGACCGTCATTATGTAAAATTCGAATTGATCTAATGACTGCAGAGCAAAAACAAAATTGTAATTTCAAAACATTTGACAGGGATAATCGCATCAGTCCGGCTATAGATACAGAATTGGAGCCCGATCACCAATTACAGGGGTCATGTCACCTGACACAGGTGACGTGCCCCCTCTGTAATTGGTGGTCAGGCTCCAAATTCAGAGTCTAATATGTTTCTATAGAAAATCTAATAGTCCCACGCCCATCAACAATTTGACTTTTATCCAAATCAAACCACTTTGAATGGTTTCTTTTACATTTCAACTAGTTAAACCACCCGTAGGTTGCGCGGGTAGAAAAACTTACTAAAATGTATCATTAGATAGTTATACAATAAATCTGTAATATTTACATTTACGTAGAAAATAAAAAAACATAAGTGTACATTAATTGAATCAACAAGATTAATGGATATAGTGCTCTTCCGATCTGTTCAAGATCGTCCAGAAGACAATCTACATTCTTTCATCTAATCTCTCGTACATATGTAATAATAAGAAAAATCTACTACCACAATTCAATACATTCGTAAACGTAAATTCAACGACAAATATACAATATTATCAAATTTAAATTTGTCATATCTATAATTAAAGTTAGCCATAAAATATAAGAGATTCCAACGCGAATAATAGATCATGAATGATAAAACATGAGTTGAACAACATATTATAAATATTGAAAATATTTGTTGTAAATATTTTTACGTATAGTTTTTGGAAAAATGAAATCTAATGAGAATTCAAATAGAAAAATGTGTTATAATCTAAATTTAACTTATTAAGTCATTAGCAACTCAAGGCACCACATTTTATACCAAATCTAAATTTTAAGATATCATACAGTTCAATTAAAGCGATGTCAAATATGAAGGTGTTTGCGGAAAAAAACGACGTTTCTCTCGCAATAAGGGAATAAATCTTCAAATCTAATTATTCTATAAATTGGGGGACAAAAAATGATATGGGATAGGCATCACATTTTAATTAATCTGGAAATAGAAGCAATCCTAACAGTAAGAATGACAATGGAGCGAGTTCTAGTTGGACACGTCTCCCTCGTATCTTTCCCCGTTTCTACCAACCGCACCACATACCCACTCCATACCCCATTAAATCGAGTACAAGGCAAGGCAATTTGGGTCGAGTAGGTAAAAATTCTTACCTGCAACATTTTCAAAAATCCTAATAAAAAACCTAACCAAAAAAATGGACAAAGTAGTTAAGGTTTAGGTGTTAAACTTAATTATCACATATTCAAATCTTTTTTGAGTTCTTTCATAGAAGTTTTCATTAAAAAAATAATAATAATAATTACCACAAGATTTGAACAAATAAAAAAGGAGGAACAATTACTGCAAGATTTACTAAATAAAAAAGACGGAAAAATCTTTGTACGAAAGGTACCAAAACTTTAGTTCTCTTAATATATATAGAATGTGTTGAAGTGTTTGAAACCTCCAAACCAGCCAAGAAATGATGATATAACTTGTTTTCAATCCATGATGATTCTCTCTTTCAATTTTCAAATATTAAGTCCATTTCATTTCCTCACTAGATCAATCAATCACAACTACATAGCACCTCTCACCAATTCTACTCATTTGTATGTGACGAGTTAAACAACAATGTTCATTAAAAGTCCTGAAAAAGAATGATTTAATTGATTATTCACAAGTTTTATTTTCTAAACTACCATCCTATTTTCTTGTAAAAAACCCATCCTTTTTTTTGGCTTCCAAAAAATAATTGTTTTATATTTATGATTAATATGAAATTATATGAGACATCACTTTCGCGATTAATAATTTAATTTTTTTGTTTTGTTATACAAAAGCACTAATGCTTTGTCTTTATTTTTACATTTGCAAGTAACGTTTGTACTTTAACTCAAAACTCTATACGATATTTATTGTCTTTTTAACTCGGTTAGAATGTACTAATTTGTTCTATCGGCAAATTGTGGGTTGAAACCGCACCAAACCCTAAAAATGTAATTTGGTTTGGTTTGAGAAATCAAATACTTTAGTTTGATTTGAAAAGTTCCCAAACCACCAAATTCCCATGTTTCAAATAATAAAAACTAGAATTATCATACGTGCGTTACAAGGGAAAAACAACAGCAATAACAAATTTAATGGTAACATATACAAATTTACATAGTCAGTATCCGTAAAACATTCATTGAAAAGAAAAAATTAAGAAAAGTACAAAATACCAAAATTGAAGAATTACTAACGTATATTCTGTCTACTTTTATTCAAAAGTTTAGAACTTCATGATGTGCAAAATATTACTAGAAGTTTCTTCTCTATTAATTTTCCATACGTATTACATAATAATAATAATTATTATTATTATAAAACATAATGTACATGGAATAATAATTAAAATACACCGTCAAATATACAGCCCATTAAATTTGGTAGTGATTTTAACAAAGTACACGCCATAAAGTTAAAATAAATATAGCGCGTCTTTATGATTTACGATCCTGTATTTAGGAAAAAATTTATTAGTAGGAAAGGAAAAAATTAAGATTCAAATAAGAGAGGATACAAAAAAACCTATTAAGTATATGACTTATTTACTAATTTACACTCAATAGAAATTAATAAGATTTTAAAGCTTATATCAAAAAAGAAGACGAAAGAAGAAGATTTTTAGTTAACAATTTATTTTGTTACAATCAAACAAAAATATTAAAATAAAAAGTAATTAATTTAAGTTTTTGTACTTGATTACGTAGTTATTTGATAGTTAATTTAAACTCTTGTTCTGTAAACATTCGATATCATATAGTAGCCATGAATTAAAAGAAAATTAAAAAAAATTTTATTATATGCATGTTGGTAAGTATTTCTATAAATTATTAAGTAGTTGCAATTATTTTTGCAATTACAAAGTGATTTGTGCACATGAATGGTCCATATAACAGTAGGAAAAAAGTTGGTTGTGTTCGACAGTATAATAATATAATAAACAATGTAAACAATAAATGTTAAATAGTTAAAAATTCTAATTAGTAGAACACAAAATATGATCATAAGCTTTTAACAATCACTTTACTCAAATTTTGTAAAGAAATTCAGCTTACATATAATAGTAGTCACACAAAAAAAAAATAAATAAAACACCTTAAGAAGAATCAACAAAATGGATTTAAAAAAACACTCATTTGATTGCAAAAATTCAGAGATTTAATAAAAAATTTCAAGATTGGAGAATCAAAAAGAATAAAAAAGGAAAATGGAGAAAAATGGGCCAAAAATTCATTCAGTTTTGGAGAAAGTAGGATATTTCAAGAAAAAGGATTATAAAATGAATTTTCTTTAAAAAAAAGGGAAAAACACATTAGATGACATCAACGATGATGTCATCAGTAATGTTACAATGCTAGACAATTGGAGGGAAAAATATATTAGAAATTCTATTCTTAAATTATATATTAAACAAGAATAGTCTAGTCAATATTTTTCCCTCCAAAAAATGGTAAGCTTTGTGGTATAAAACTAGATTTATTTATTTAATTTATTAATTTATTTTCTTGGGAATACAGCTGTGAGTATTGATTCTAGCCCTAATTTTCTATTTCTTCCAAAATTTGAATGCTCATCTCAATCGGATGCTTCGACGCTTTTGACCATCTTCTTCCTCTGTCGTCTTTCTCATTTTTCTCTCTTACCAACATAATTCTCAAGTCCAGAGTATTTTTCTACTTCTTCTTCTTTCATTTTTTTATTTTTTTTCCTTCCATTGTTTTCTGCGTAAAAAGTTGAGGCGTAGCCAAATTTCAAGAACTGATTTATCCATTTCCAATACTATTTCTTCACTTTGATTCTCAAGATGCATATGCTAGATTAACAGTAGAATTTCTTATGTTTAGTTATCTTTCTCTATTTAAGTAATGCTTATTTTGATTACCATGGTTCCACTTTCGATTTCCAAGGGTACATGCCATATGTAATTAAAGTCGTTTCTCAACCACTGAAGAAAATAGAGGATGCTTATTTGCATCTGCAAAAGCTGGGCAATCAAGATTAACATTGGGAGAAAAAATATATATATATATGTTTTAAACAAGAATAGTTTGGTCAATATTTTTTCCCTCCAAAAAATGGTAAGCTTTGTGGTAGCACTTTGTTGTATAAAACTAGATTTATTTATTTAATTTATTAATTTATTTTCTTGGGAATACAACTGTGAGTCGTGATTCTAGCCCTAATTTTCTATTTCTTCCCAAATTTGAATGCTCATCTCAGTCGGATGCTTTGACCCTTTTGGCCCTCTTCTTCCTCTGTCATCTTTCTCATTTTTCTCTCTAACCAACATACGATTCTCAAGTCCAGAGTATTTTGCTGCTTCTTCTTCTTTCTTTTTTTTATTTTTTATTTTTTTCCTTCCATTGTTTTCTGCGTAAAAAGTTGAGGCGTAGCCAAATTCCAAGAACTGATTTATCCATTTCCAGTACTATTTTTCACTTTGATTCTCAATATGCATATACTAGATTAACAGTTGAATTTCTTATGTTTAGTTATCTTTCTCTATTTAAGTAATGCTTATTTTGATTACCATGTTTTCACTTGCGATTTCTAAGGGTGCATGTCACATATAATTAAAGCCGTTTCTCAATCACTGAAGAAAATAGAGGATGCTTACTAATATCTGCAAATGCTGGGCAATCAAGATTAACATTGGGAGAAAATGGGAGTTGCCACAATATGAAGAAAAATCTGAACTGCAAATTGTTGGGCTGGTCGTGATTGAAATTGATGTGAGTTTTTCAGTCCATTAATCTATTTCTCAGTGGGTTAGTTTCTATTTGAACTGGATGCCGGCGAGATTTTTTACCAGCTATTTTTATCTACAAGCCATTCTCACAAACCATACTACGTTCAATTGAAGTTTCATACTTATGACATGTGCAAGATATGCATGACTTGGCAAGTTTATTAGTTGTCCAATCTTGACACTATACGATCCGTGCATAAACTGGGAATTCAAACATTTAAAAGTTTCTTTAGCCTAAATATTAGCTATTCTTATTGTATTTAGATCCATTTTAATATAATGGAAGTAAATAAATTATTATCGAGGTGGAGTATTCTTGGATTATATTCAAAGTGACATTTACTGTAATCTTATTTTCTAACTCGTAAAAGGTGTTACTATGTCACATTTTTTGAGTTATATTTCATGTATATAGATTAGCCTAATTTAACTAAAAGACTTATCTTTTGTTTACTACTTTTTAACTCAATTGTTATTTTAACTTATTGAGATTAAGCTTAATTAATCTGCTCAGTTATTTGAACTTTTAAATAGTTTATCTAATTAATTTAACTCAATTCCGTTGAATTATTTTAACTTCTCTGTTTTTTTTATTAAAGATTTTTCTTTTTTGTTGATTGAGTTTGAGTTTGAATTTCTATTGCGATATTAAATGACGAAAAGAGTAAGCATTCTTTTGGAATGGAATGAATATATTGACTCTTGGGTAAAGTCCATATTTGAACTGAAAAGTTATAATTGTAAACTGTAGAAGAGATGTCTTAGTCATTGCTTAAAATATAAAAAAGTCCATATTATTTTTATATACAAGCCATTTTCACAAAAGCATACTACATATGTTCAATTGAAGTTTCATACCTATGCAGTGTGAAGATATGAAAGGTCTATGTGCATTGCTATTTAGCTTGACCTCTTCTAGCATCTTATTCTATTCCAAAATGGCAATCCTGAATGATGCACTTTCGTCCATTGTAGTTCATTTTTCACTTTTTGGTTTAATATGATAGTTGTCAATTTTCAGTCATGAACACATTTTAGTGGGTTAAATTGAGACAGTAATTTTCACTCTTTTCAATTGAAGAAAGAACTTGGAATTCAAGAGGATGTGAAGTTTTTTATTCTCAACTTTGGGAGACAGGTAACTGCATGGTCATTTAAGAATATTTTTTAGGTGATTTTAATATTTATTGCAATGGTTGTCTTACTTTTAGCTTCCATTTTGCATATACCATAGTATGGTCACTATTTGTAGCCATCAAGATGGGCCTTCAAGGAAGATTACATGCCTTATGGTTGAGTTTTGTGTGGTGGTATCTTATCCTCTGCTGTCTTTGCGCCTGTTGAGTACTTGGTGTATAGTGGATGTTGCACCATTTAAATGTTGTGTTCTATATGGATTTTTAGGTTTGTGGTTCTTCTGACAGTCAGAACCTTCCTTCAAATTTCATGCTAGCAAATGATGCCAACACTCCCAATTTCATTGCTGTGTTTGACTGCATGCTTGGTTAGTAAAAAACTTCCTCATTCTGAGATATAATTTTTCTTATATCAAGCACTCTCTAAAAATTTGTTACCTTATTAGTCATTAAAGCTTTGTTCCACTATAAGAAAAATTGATATTTTTAGCTATGAAAGTTTATCTTAAACTTTTTATTTGTCCTTTTCTTTGAAGTGATTTTGTATAGACATTAATGGGAATTTCTGTATATGCTTTAACTCAATGAAAGTTGCCATTTTAGTCACAAATGTTCAGAAAATTGCTATGGTTACCTGATGAAGATGAAAAGCTCTACAACTTTATTACAATATCTGGGTTTGGCTGCTGGATTTCCATGCCTAAATTAGTAGGTATTTTGTTGTTCCTTCTTTCCTATGTTTGGTTATTAGTTGAAATTGGGAGCTTGGGATGAATGTGATTTAGTGGTGTTAGGCTTGCTGAGGTGTGATAAGAATTGCAGATTAAAATGGATCAATGTATTCAAACGAAGAAGAAAAACTAATTATCAGTCTACATGAAGCTGTTGGTCCTGAGTACTATTGGTTTTGTGGCCAAATTTTGTCATTTGTATTTTGAAATTAACACTTGCATAAGTAGTGGAAATCAATATTTATTTACTTATTGATACAATAATTTATTCAATATTTGGATTAGTTGCAGATTTCGTTAGATTAGATTACTTATGGCTTAAGGTCTAAGGATTTGATACTTGCATGTAGCAAATGGTACATTGTAGTGAGTGGAATGGGATGCTATTGCGGCTTATCAAGCACTTTATAAAATTTATAAATCAAATAAGATATTTGAAATTCAATTCTTGCATTCATATTTTATTATTGATTAATGATTTTGGGTACCTTATAAATTTTATGTTAAACAGAGACGAGGAATTGGGCGTCTTATTCAATGAAGATGATTAATTATTATTTCAATAGAATATGAATTATTTGAATTAAATTGGATATGAATAGTAATAAATATGAAAGGCTTAATTTTATGTGTTGATCTACATTTGTTGGTAGCTTATTGTTCAACTTCTCATTAGTTACATTATTGTGAATTGTCCTTCCCGTGCAACGCACGGGTGAAATACTAGTTATATATATATATATATATGCCCTACAGATGAGTTTCAATTCACAATTGAAAATGGTTCAAAGTTGGAGCACCGCTAATGTAATTTTGGGTCAACACTTTTTAACCTAGAACATCACTTTGTGGAGGTTTTTGGACCTTGTTTTTGCGGAATTACCCTGTTTTGTCTAAGAA